>JAJOOH010033342.1:0-13379 GCA_029582605.1 Solanum gracilifrons
AAAGTTGTTTTAAGAAGTTTAAATGTGTGGATGTAAATAAGTTTTTTTATTATTCCGCACTATTTTCATTATTGAATGCAATGAATGACTATGTGGCTTGTATAAGACCCCTTCGGGGTCGAGTGCCTTGTTACGACTTAGGGGTGCTCCCGGGTCGTGACAGATTGTAAGCACTATTCAAGTCATCGGTATTGATCGAAAATGAGACTCAAATTTGCCAAGAAACAACCACATTCAACACACGAGCATATAAAGGGTGGCAAAAATGTGCGAAAAATTCAAAATTTTTTGGAATGGTCAAAATCATTTTGCAAATTAAAATAAAAGGAGACACAAGATCAAACATCCACAGAAAAGTAGAATTTACACGATTTTAAACAGAACTGCCCCAATATATATAGACGAAACACAAACAAAAGTAGCACACAAAAGGTGTGGGCCTCACCCCATCACAAATAAAAATAATTTGTCCTCAAATGTAAATAACACAGAATATCCAAAATATAAATTAAAGGAAGACAGAGAGGGAGGTAAAGAAGGAATCATGTCTAAGTAGTCCATCTTCTTGCGAATCAGTGCTCGATGAGTCACTCTGGATCTGGGCATCAGTGCCCGAAGTCGTGTCAAGGGGAACAACGAGACCGAATTCACCACGGTCTATTGAGTGTGTGTCTACCAGAAATATATGCACCGCTCTGAAAAATCCCCTGGCCCATGACGGATTAGTAGAGTCTAGGGTAACGGTCTTACTAGCAGAAGTGGGCCTTTTGCCCAAGCCTTTCCCAGTACTTGTGGAAAGTTTAGTGGCCGTATTCCTGGATGCAGTTGCATCCTCATTGATTGTGATCCCTTTTTCTTTTCCTCGGGTGGTGTGTTGCTACCTGCTTTGTTAGGTTTAGTCATATCTGCAAAGTATTGGGAAGAGTTAGGGGAAAAATCAAATAGAAGCACAGGCAATCTACTGCAAGAAGACTCGCCAAGTGGATCGGCGAGTCGCCGAACCTCTTTGGCGATCTAACTCAGGCTCACTGAAAGGATTGGCTTCAAATTATAGCAAGTTGGCGATGGGAAGGTCGTTTCGGTGAATCACCGACTACTTTTGGCGAATTGCCGACTACTTTCGGCGAGTATAGGTTTGTGGAGTCAAAATAACATACAAAAGGCAATCAAGAGTACTCTCAGCGAGTCGCCGAGTTCTTTCAGCTACCCACGGATTCTCGCCGAAAGGTACAAACTCCAACATCCAATTTGACACGATATTAAGGGCGATATGGAGACATTGGGTGAACCGTCGAACGATTCGGCGAGCTTGACCCAGCTTGCCAAATGTCCCAACGTGCCCATTTTCAATCCAGCTTCTCAAATTCAATCCCGCAAACACTGAAAAAAAAATCAAAGCATGCACTAAGGAAATTCAAACAAGACCCATACTACCTATCGCCCCGGGATACTCATATTCCTCTCGGATTTGCTTAATTTGGACATTTGATGATATTTGCTCTTAAGATTGTGTCACCCGCTCTATCTTTGAGAAAATTTTAAACATTTAGTGCAAACGTGGGCTACTCAGACTTCACCCAGTCAATCTAATGACACGAAATCACAACCCAATTCATTAAAAAACAGAAAAATTACAGGCATTTGAAAATCAAACAATACTGGCAAGATTTTCAAATTAAAATAGGCATTTAAGAATTATAACCCTATCAGAGAGCCCCAACACACATCAATACGATACAATCATAGCAAATGAGTGTAAAATTTTCATATGTAAGCTCGGGATTCGGAAACCAACCTTTTGTGCCAATTAAAATGTGATTGGAAAGCCAAGCGGCAAAGAAGTCCAACTCCGATTGCAAATCGATCAACCAAAATATTAGTAAAATGCTTAAAATAAGGAAATTACTACATTGGTGCATGTTTGGGAGGTTTAAGAGTGAGGGAAAGTGAAGAATTTCAAATTTTAAGACTCTTAGTCTTTTTAAACTGTTCAGTTCGTGCCCATTTGGTGACGTTAGTCATTTTCGCCGATCCACTCAGCGACATGCCGAGTGGTCATTTGGCTCACCAAGTTTTACAGGACCTTCAGTCAAAGTGAGGGCTCAAACGACGAATTAAATTGAAGTCGGCAACATGCCGAACTACTTTTTTTCGACACCTTCAGCTCTTATACTTGCAACACTAACACACCATTATTTATAAAAAACAAATTAAAGCATCTAAAACCTTGGGTTGCCTCTTAAGAAGTGCCTTAGGTAAGGTCATGGCATGAGGCACGTCCCCATTCATGTTCCAATTTTTGGGTTGACCTTAATACCACTAGGTGACCCCCTTTGCTTTGTTGGATCGGAATGAGGCAACACGTGACCTATGAGTACTTCGATTAGGTGGATGGATCTGGAGTGTGAGCCAACCATCTGATTTAACACTCTAACATTCTCCTTCATCTCTTCTATGATTTTTTCTTGCTCTTTGAGCGTTTGGAGAATCATCAACAGCGTGTCCTCGACACGTTTACTCTCATTTTCCGTAAAGCATGGTTTCTTAAGAGGGGTCATGTACCTCCCCTTGCTGTTACACTAGACATCCACCTTTGATATTTTGGTGGCCAAATTATTCAGCTGAGTTGCCAACGTAGTTAACATGAAGTCACCCTTGACTTCTTGGTTCGCCTCAGCTAATTTGCCACCACTTTCCTCAGCCATTCTCAGGGACTCTGCATGCAACCAACAACTCAAAAGAAAACAAGCCTAAAAGTAAAGTAAGTAAACTACAACTAAGGAGAACAAAAATTCTATTAAGCTAAGAATTCTTAAATACCACCACTCCCCGGCAACGACGCCATTTTGATGTTTGCGTAATCAAGACACAACTTCCGATGCAAGTGTCTACGATCGTACAATAGTTTAGTAACCCAACCAAGGGTTGGGATCATTACCAAGGGAGTGGTTTGGAGAATTAATAGGAAACTAAACATTAGTTCTAACTAGTCTTATCTAAATACATTAACGATTAAAAACATTGTAAATTAAAGGGGGACAAATGAGTGTCAATTAACAATTAGGGGTTTTGTCACAAGTAAGTAAAAACAATAAAATAAACAAGGATTTCTAAGAAATGAGAGGGGATCTTTGGGATTTGACGGGAATACGGGTTAAGCTACATTATTGGGTATACGCTTTCGATAGTAGATTCATAGAATAATTGTGACTAGGCTAAGCTTTAAGGGGGATAAGCTCTGTCTCGAGCAACTTACCCCGTTTCAAATGAGTTCCTCTTGGACACCCACTTGCCACATGAAGACCAGTCTAAGCCTTAACCTACTCACTCTTTCGAGCTGAGTGTGTGGGAATGACACTAGGATTCACTCTCTCGAGCTAAACCTCATGTCAACCCACTCCCGCCGGCCATCAATTTAGTAATTTTAGTTTTACGACCTTTCTCTCAAGCAAGCCAAAAACACATAAATAAACTAGTATTTGCAAGTACAATTTTATTAAATTTGTCCACACCTACTAAAAAAAATCACAATTACACTATCAAAAATCAAGACCCAACAATTATCTTAACCCATATTCGCTAAATCACACCTCAAGAATTGGGGTTTTTAGTCACAAATGTATAAGAGACAGAAATTTATACCAAATTGAACTCGCATTCAACTGGGTATGAAGATTTAAGTCTTGATACAGGCCAAAATTGAAGAATCCAAGAGACTCAAATCCAAATCTTGAAGATGATACCCTTTTTATGTTCAAGTCTTCAAAAGCCTCTCAAAGTTAGAGAAAAAAAATCAAAAAGTACTATTCTATATGAAAATTATAACAATTGTTCGACACTTAAAACTACAACTCTAACTAGTTTTTATAGTTTTCACAGATTTGTGCTGCAGTGGATCATTCGGCGTCGTTAGTCGGAAGAGCTAATCAACTCGGCAATTGGCTCTTCGGTGTAGTTCATCGCCGTCTTGCACAAGCCTTCAGCATCGTCGTCCTATGGGTCATTGGGCGACATGGTACTGCTTCGCTGAACTTCTCAGCGATATGCCGGTTGCTCCCTTTTTCCGCGGACTTGATCCTTTCCTTCAAGGCTCAACACACTGGAACAAAAGGCGAAGTAAGAGTGTTCGACGAGTCTCCAAATGGACTCGGCAATCCTCAGTCATTCATTTCTTCTTTCTTTTTAGCCTTTTTGTTCCTTTTTACGACGTATTGTCCATGCTTTCCTTCATACTTCAAATACCTGAAACTTTAGTGTTTTCTTCATATATTGAGATAAAATAAGCATTTGAGGAAACAATTTCTATTAAAATATAGCCCAAAATTAGTCCAATTTGTGGACTCATCAACACCCTCACCTTAAACTTTTGCTTGTCCTCAAGTAAAACTCAAGTTCAGCAGTTCAACAAGGATGTCTCAAACAGTGCTACACAAGACTCAATTATAAATGTACACAACAAGACTCAATTTAGTAATGCAAGGATCAATTGTGTATTCAAAGATTCAAGTTGTGACACACAATTACCAAAGATTTTCAAGCTCATAATACTTGCTTCAAATGCAAGTTCAAGCTCAACAAAAGCCTTTGAGTGCCCTCACACAAATGATGATTCCATTTTCACTCGTAAAGGTATAATCAATTTAATGTTCAGGAATCAGATACAACGCTCACACTCACATAATGTTCTTGAAGTTCTTGAAGAACATTCAAATCTTCAAGAAGGGAATATTTGAAAAAAGAAGTGTTTGATTCCATAAAGGAAGAAAGAGAAAGTGTTAAATTGTTTGTAAAAAGAGAATTTACCAAAAAGGGTAAATATTAAAGGCCAGGGAGAGGGGGGGACCACCAAGGTTAAATTTGGAGCGTTGCAGTTGCAGCTTGAGGAATTTGGGTGAATCCCGATCGCCAAGTTGCCTTGTTCGATTTGCGAGTTTGGTGAGCTGAACTTCACGTTTGGCGAAGAAAACAGGCCATTTGGCGATGGGAAACTCACCTTATGACCCTTTTCATCTCAGGTTCTAATTTCTTACTTTCCTTTCTTTTGATTGTAGTTCGTAGACAAGAATCCTAAAGTGATTTTTAACTTGTAATTACCTAGTTGTTGATTATTAGTTCTTGGATTCACTTCTTTGTTCGTTCCTTTTGTTTGTGTGCTTTTATTCATTTTTACTTAGTAATTAACTTCTTGATTCAAGTCCATTTGTTTTAATCTAGTCGTCCGTTCTTCTTGAAATAAAAAATCTATTCTAACCAAGAGTAGAAATCCAGAACTTGTGATCAATTGAATATAAGCAATTTTCAACATTAGCCGCGCCAATTTGAGAGGCAATCAAAGGTGTGTAAACACGAGCGATTGTGAGTTCATTTTACTAACACTAACGTTGTTTGTTGCTTTTTTGTGAGTTGGCATTTTGTAGATACAAGGAGTTATAAGGAAGCATGTCCTCGATAGCCTTCGAACCATGTGACTATGATATGGGAGACTATTATTGTGATGATGAGGGATATGGATGTGAGGATAATGGTGATTATGGGGGCTATGATGATAGCCTTGATCAAGAACCGAATGGGAATGGGAGCTACTATTTCAGAGGCAGATATGAGAGAAATTTTGAACATAGCTCTTATGGTGAAGATGGAGAAGAAGCATCTTGTTGAAGCTTCTATGGTGATGAGGGAGCATTTGAGAGATCTTACTCTCACTCCATGAGTGAAGATGGTTCCTATGATGAAGACGGAACATGTTACACTTCCCACACCCAAGATGAAGGTAAGGTGAGGTATAATACTCAACTATATACGAAGTATGAGGAGCATGCCCCTAAAGCTTGTGAAGATTCATATTATTACTCTTTTACTAATCCTTACTCTACTAGAAGTAGTGTCTGTGGCTACACTAGCTCAAACCAAAGTCATTCGAGGGTAAGGAGAGAGTGTGCAAGTCCAAAGTCTACAGATATTTTATCCTATACTTCTCATGGAAATGCACACTAATCGGGATTTGGGAACCAAAGAAGGCATGAAGGATGTGTCAAGGGTCTCGATACCAAAGGGATTGATTTTCCTATATTTAAGGGATAGCGTGATCCCGAGGCATATCTTGATTGGGAGTGGCAGTGTGAGCAGAACTGCGAATGCCATGATTTGAGAGGTCCAGAGCGACCCTTGTATGCCCTTGGTCATTTGAAAGGTCTTGCATTGGATTGGTGGACTCAAGAGGAAAGACTCCGAACACTCCAAGGAAATATCCACCCATTGACATGGGAAGGATTGAAAGGGCTGATGAGGTTTAAGTATGTGCCAAAAGGGCGCAAAAAGCATTCCAATGTCGTTCCGAGAACACCAGTTCTTAGGACAAAGGTTGGCATTTATGGGGATTTGGGATTTGACTTTGTCATCGATGATAGGTACAATCTAAACAACATCACTCCAGAGGTGGTAGCTTACTTGGGACTTCCTCCACTACAAAGGGCGTACCCTTACACCATAGAGGGATATAAGGTTACCGAAGGTGTAAGAGTCTCATTCACACGCGGCAAATACTATGAGAAGGTTTGGTGTGATATAATGCCCATGGCTTCTTTTCACTTAAGTTTGGGGGCCAACTGGTTTATTGAGCATAGGGTCCCAAATGAGCAAAATAGGTACAAGTATGTTGTGGATCATTGGGTAACACCTCAATTTCCTCTTTCTAAGGTGAAAAATGAGAGATAAAAGATTGAGAGGAGTCAGGGAAAGCATGGTGGAAACCTTACAGTGGAAAAATGAGAGGTTGAGAGGAGTGAAGTGAGAGGGTTGCCATAATCTCAATCTAACCTTTTTGTTCATCCTACACTTTGTAAGGATTCTTATTTAGGTACAAGCATGATGAATGAAGGAACACAAGTTGTAGCCAACGAGCCTACAGTCGGAGGTGTGATGGATGAACTTATGGGATGTCCTAGCATCCAAGGTAAAGAAGATCTTTCTAACGGGCGTCAAGGTACAATAGGTAAACTTAGCACTTTTACCATTGCAAATGAACAAAGTGTGAATGTTAGCTTATCTTTGTGTGTGCCTATTTTCCATGTGGTGATAATGTCCTTCTTGAGAATGTGGATACACTAGTTGATCCTATTGATGACTGAATTGATTCTTCTAGTAAGATCGATTTTTATCCACCTAGTGTTGAAACCTATTCTTTGAATCCGAGCTCATTATTTTGTAATGATTGTGTTGATCAACCTGTTTGTGAGTGTAGTTCACTGGTTAAGGGTTCTTATAATGTGATAAAGAACCCTCAATTTGGTGGTACTAATGATAATGTTGATCATTTATATAGGAGGGACTCTTTGAGCATATCTTCTGTGGAAGGTCCGATTATTTTCCTTGCTCATAGAGATCATGTGTGTGAAAAATGCTTCAAAAAATAATATGTGTCCTTTTGGTGTGTACTTGCATGCATTAATTCGTCGCTAGTGGTTGATCATTCCCTCATTAAGTACAATATCTTGTTTGAAGATGATGAAATCACTTCTACTAATGTACCTAGTCTCGTGACTCTTGAGAATAGTGTTGTTCTTGATAACTTTACTTTCCATGGCGACCCACTAAGGTGTGAAGCTTTTCCTCCCAAAGATGGAAATATCTTCTTGGACGATGAGAGTACTCTTGTGCGGAAGGAATGTGATGAGGAGGAAGATGGTGTATGTTTTCCCGTTACTTCCTCTTCTTGGTGTGTTTCACTCCTTGCTAGTATGATCAATGCTTTTGATTCTATTGGTAGTCATACACATGAAAACACCCTAAAGGAGGTTGATTTGCGAGACACATTTCTCTATTACTTGTTTACATATGATGAAGCTCATGCTGTTGAGTGGAGTATGTTGTTTGAATGACAGAGTGCCAACCTGGTAAATAGATGTGCATTTTATCGTAGTACATGGCTTGCCTTTCCATTTGACCCCAATAGTGAGTTGAATTGTAGCATTTGTGTGGGAATGTTTGGTCGAGATGGCGAGCATATCGGGGTTGACATTGTTAATTCCTTTCCCTATACAGTAAAGCTCTTCTTGTTGTTTTACCATCCACTTGAAGAACCTACATTATGTATGGGGAAGGATAGCTTCCTAGACCCTTTTTTCTATTTCTTACCCGGAACATGATCTTGTTGAATGTGAATCTAATGGGCATAGGAGATATTTTCCAAGAGAAGGTGAAGTTTGTACATTCCTTTACTATCTCTTTATATATGATGAAATCCCTAGTTGGATTAGAAATGTCATGTATATGGATCAGGGTCTCAATAAGGTCTACACTTATTGGTATGACCCTGTTCTGTGGACCCTTTATCCTTTTGATCCAGGTGAATTCTTGAGGGTATTTGAAATGATGGAAGTATCATCTTTATGATGGTATTCCCTTGTTGCTGAGAAGAATGACCATTGTCCTTGTTCTCCATTTGTGGGCTTAATAGCCATGGCAACAGAGGGTGTTCGTTTGTTCCTTGAGTTTGAGTCTCTTTGATTAAATATTTTAAGTGCTAACCTTTGTACTATTCATCATGCTAAGAGGATAAGCTTCTTGCTTGTGACCTATATGGTTCTACTAGGTTTGGGTTCGAGGACTCACATTTATTTACTTGCATATGATGCTACTCATACTTGTGTGGGTTGCATATCTTATATTACTAGTGGTATCAATAGTGCAAATGAGAGTCTCCTGAACTCGATGCAATGCAATCCTTTTTCATTTCACCCTACTATCGTATTTAAGTGTTCTGAGTGTAGTAGTAGGACTGTCTGTTATTTTGAAGAGTCTTCTTTGTAGTTATTACTGGATCCTATGTGCTTGAATGAGGAATGTTTACCAATTTGGGTGGGGGATACTTATGTACTTGAACTTGCGTATGAATTGGGAATCATTACTAAGTTATCTTGTACATTGGATAGGATCTTAATTTGGGTCAACACTATTCGTGCCTTAGCACGTAGTTATGAGAGTGTTCATGTGCTACTTGACATAAGGGAGGCCTTGTGTTTGTTTGAATGGGGAACCAATGAAGGATTACACATGCAGTTGTTTAAGTGTTTTGGTTCCTACGCTCTCCCCCTTTGTCTAAGTTTCTTAAGTAGCCAAGTATATATTACTTTGATGGGTTACAAACCCTTTGTTGATATTTGTGATACTTGGTCATATGTTAAATGTGTGCATCCTTGGCATGGTGATGAAATTGTTATTGCTAACACTAACCCTCATGCTATGAGGATCTTGTTCTTGTTTGCTTGTCCTATGGTTTTGCAAGGTACGGATTCGAGGATGAATCCTTTTCAAGATGGGGAGAATGATACGATACAAATTGCCTCAAGACTTTTAACCCATTGCGAAGCTTGGGAACTCCAATGTATTGAAGGATTGTTCTCGAGGATGGAGGTTCGTGGGCTTGCATTGGTGGCAAACAAAGGTTCACATGTGTGGAAGATCGCTTGGGAAAGTGAATAGAAGAAATTGGCCAACACTGGCACTTTGGCGAGCAGGAGGCCTTTGGCGCGTCGCCCAATGGCTTGGACGATAACCTATAGATCGCCTAATGCTACAGGACCAGGCTAGGTGTAGGATCCCTCGCTAAGCCCTTTGGCGCGTTGCCCAATGACTTAGGCGATGTCTCCAAGACCGCCCAAAATTACACCGTGTTGGCAAAAGCAGGATCTCTCGCCAAACCCTTCGGCGCGTCGCACAATGACTTAGGCATTGACCCTAGCTCGCCTACTGTTCCAGGATGTAGCTAGAAGCAGAGTCCACGCAAGAAGCATCGCTGACAAGTTGATGTGTCGCCCAGCCCACTTGGCTCGCCCGACTTGGCTCGCCCTTTATCCTTTCGGGCCACTTTTGGGTATTATTCACTTAAAAGTATAGATAGGCCTTTAGGGGTTCATTTTAGGAAATTATTTTGATGTTAAAACTGAAAAATTATGTTTTAGTGTTGAGAGCTTGGTTAAGCTTGTGTGGCCTTTTGTTAGAAACGCTGGTTGCTTGGGATATCGATTCCCTTGAGGTCATCGTAGGAGTTAGTTGCTTATTCTAGGATCAACGAATCAAGGTCATTGGGTTTAATATATCCTTTGGTTGTTTTTTTTTTCCTCTTTTTGTGTCGATCTATTTATCTTTACTTTCCGTCTTTGATTTCTGCATTAGAAATAACACACTCTAGAACCCTAACTCTAGGCTCTAGTTTAGTCTACTAATTTCCGAGGCATTACAGTATCTCCCACTTGGGAACATTCGTCCTCGAATGACCTTCCTAAACACTTCTTAGAGGAAATGACTTTAGACTAGCAGCCTATCTTGCATGCACTACATCTACATGCACACAACCAACCAATGAAACTCAAATTCCAAGCTAAACATACCTAATGCAACTCAAGGGAGTAGGAACTACATCTACCAACTCAAAATGCATGAATGAGACATACTTACTCATTTCCAAGGAGGAACTAACATCTACTTGCTACAATATGCTCAACATAAAACTCATGGAGCTTAAAATGCACATTGACTCAAAGATGCTACAACAAGAGCAACACAATGCAATTAGATCAATTCTAACAAGGCCTACACACATTCATAAACATACATAAAAATAAACCAGGGCTACACATAATCATGTAAAGACATTATGGAATAGGGACGCTATCTTCCCCTTGGGAGTAAACCCACACATTACTTTTTGAAATATCAATCATAGCAAGGATAACATCAAGTCCAACATAACAAATCACAAAAGACTAGAAATCTGGAAATTTTCTAAAACATGAAAGAAGCACATACCGGAAGGGACAGGAGGAGATCGCTTTTGATCTTGTCTAGACTGGAGAGCATAAAACAAATTCTTCCTTTGAGTACCCTCATCTGGATCCCTAGAGGCAACTTTCTTATCCTCCCTTCCCTTAGCCTTAAGAACCGGGCAATCCCTCACTTTGTGCCCATCCTTTCCACACCTATAGCAACCATCCATACCGGCTAGGCACTTACCATAATGACTCCTCCCACACTTGGAGCAAGTAGGCTTGGAAGAATCTTGGTCGGAGTACCTTGGTTTAGTCCGAGGCCTATCTTGTCCATTAGACTTAGCATTAGAAAAGTTGGCATCATTGGTCCTAGCCCTCTTTACCTCCCTATTCACTTTCTTGAGCTTTTGTTCCTCAATTTGTTCGGCATGAACCATAAGATTTAAAATGTTCATACTAGGGATAAGCATTACCGAACCACACACATTCTCTACTAATTCGGACACTCCCATCACAAACTTATTCATTCTAGCCCTTGAGTCCAACACTAGAGTTAGGGCACACTTGGATAGTTGGGTTAACCTAAGAGCATACTCTATTACACTCATACCTCATTGATGGAGGTTGATGAATTCTTGCATCTTCCATTCCCTCAATTTTAGGGGAAAGAACCTATCTAGAAATGCTTCTTTGTACCCTTCCCACTCTATTGGACCCACTCCCAATGGCCTATTATCTTTCCATTGTTCGTACCAAATTTGAGTTATATCCCTCAATTGATAGGCAGTTTACTCCGCCTTCTCTACCGTAGTCAAACCCATGATGGCAAAAACTTTATACACCTCATCTATGAAACCTTTCGGGTCTTCCTCCACCTTTGAGCCATAAAACTCCGGAGGATTCATCCTCAAACACTCTCTCACCCTCGAAGCAACTATATTCCTATTATTAGCCGGGGCTACTACTTCCCTATTGAGTTGGTCTGTAACGTCTTTACTCAATGTTTGGAGAGCTGCCCTTATCTCAACGCTATTCATAGCTCCTGAATCAATAGGGACTTGAGGAGGAGCTTGTGGAGGGACTCGATTTGGAACTTGAAGAGGAGTCTCTTTCCACTCATCATCTTCTTCAACCCTCCTAGCATTAGCCCTAGTATTACACATACCCTAAAACAACCAAAAGCACTGATTAGAATAAGGGCCTACTAAAGCCAAACTCTATGGCACGACTAAGAGAATGTAGAAGTGAGACTTTTCCTAAACATCCCATAGTCTCATATTCATAGATGTGTTGTGACTCACACCGATGAATAAGTCTCTACTAGACGTGGTTTGAGACATCCTAAAACTTATCCCAAAACCTTATACTCTGATACCAAGTTTGTCACGACCCAAGGGCACCCCCTAGTTGTAACAAGGCGTACTTGACCCCGAAGGGGTCGCATACAAGCCCTTAGCATTATCATATCATAGGATCGTAGAAAAGTAGGGAGTATTTATAACTTTCTTTAAGGCATAATACCAAAAACATTTCATAAAAGCGGAAGTCTTTCTAACATCTTTATCTCAAACCATCTATGAATAATATGAATAAAAGTCTTGGGACGCAACTGACATAAAGTCTAAAACATAAGAAAAGACATAAATGAAACATAAGGGGTTTGTCGTCGAAGCTATGAAGACTCACCAATCTTCAATCTTCTTGCACTTATGAACCTAGCCTCCAACCAACTCAATCTCCCAATACCCTACATTTGATTAGAATGTAGGTAATATGTGTTAGTACAAAATGTACCATGTATGAAAGCTAACATACCAACATAAACATCTCAAAGTGGTTAGTCAACATAAGACATAATCATAAGAGATAATAATATAAACTCCAATAAGATATCATAACATCATCAGTCAACATAATACAAGATATATGAACATAAGAGCTAAATCATACTTATAGCATAGCGTTACTTAACCTTCATAATTACAATAAACGAACTCTAACATCATAAGTATCATATAAGCATTATTGACTCTTAGTCATCTATACCATAATAGTACCATTCTCAAGTAACGTCAAAAGCATACAAGTGCAAAACAATAATAGCATCCCATAATACTACCCAAGCCATGTATCCCTTCTTAGTCATCTTAAGCATAGTCTATATATACATGGTGTAATTCTCTAGGATCGTTTACCATAAGGTCACCATACTTCTAGGCAACCTCAAAGCACACTTGTTCAATGCACGAAAAGCATCCCATAATACCCTTCACACTAAGAATAACTTTGAAGCAATCCTAGTCATATTCACCCTACTTGGGTCTCATTATTAACTTAACTTCTCATAATTAAGGGAATCTCTCACCTTTAGTCAACTAAAGTAAGGAAGGCAACTATGGAACAATCCTATCTCAATTCATTCTCTTTAGTAACTTGTAACGACTCGGAAAATGATAGAGTGAAACTAGAGCCTCACATGTGAGTTTGGAGTCGAGAACTTAATGAAATGATTATGTTTGAATTTGACCCAAAAAGTTCTTAAAAATGTGCTTCGGAAGTTACCGGAAACTTGTTTAGCTGTATATAAAAAGATCTGTTTCGTTTTTCGAAAAT
>JAJOOH010033356.1:0-11104 GCA_029582605.1 Solanum gracilifrons
ATTTTTTATGTCCACGTGGGCAAATATATATGTTTAAAATACGGTATTAAATAGTCTAGGGAGGTAATAGGTCCTCATGAAAGTTTAGTATCGCAACAGCAAATCCGACCAAAGTTGGGGTATTTTTCAGACCCTTATCCCTATCGAAAACCTTGAACTTGGCGCAAATTATTAGTTTTCGAACTATTGATAATCTTAAAAACACTCCTCTACTTGACTTATTAAACGTAGATATACCCTCATCTGCTACATGACATAGCAAGTGTTCTCAAACTCTTGTAGTAGCATGAGACTCTAAATAAAAATTTGAGAGAAGTTTCGTTAACACTCCTAAACTTGACAAGAATTTAGGAGTGTATTTGACTCATGTTGCCAAATCAAGGGTGTGTTTAAGTTAAGTTATTCAAGTAAATAGTATTTTTAAGGATGTCAATAGTTTGGGAATTAAATTAATAATTCACACCAAATTTAAATGTGTTTTCAATACTTCTCTAGTAAAAACATAAAGTAAAGTTTGCCGAAAGAAATTATAATATTGTTCTTCTTTTCCACTCTATTTATGGTTCTTTTCTTCTTCTTTTCCAATTTTAAAACTCCTTGCGCCTAATTTCCATAAACCTCGAGGCAACCATATGAATACGTAACATTAACATGTATTTTTTTCTACTTCATATATGGTTCCTTTTTCTTTTTATCCTTCCCCTCGTTTCGTTTTGCTCTCTGAAGTCATTTTCAATAAAATTTAGGGCAAACATATGAAAAATAAGGAAAATTACATTTTTTTTCTTTCAGAACCAAAAAAAGGAGAATGTTTCATTAATAAGTAAATTTACTAAATAAATCCTCCCTACTTCCCCCTACCTTTTTTTTTCCAACATTCTTTCCAAGAATAAGAGGCACATAACACCTATAAATAAAGGTCTACGTACCTTCGACCCTCTCATTGCACCATTTACACAACATATATTTTCTCTCCTAGTACAAATTCGATATGTCGAATCCTGGAAATAATATTACTAATATTACTTACGAAGGTGAAAATCATGAAGCTTCGGTTGCTAATAATTGGCTTGGCCCCTTAATTCCATACCTTAAAGGGATTACTATTGCTTTTGTCATATTTTTAGTGGGTTTTCTTATTGTTACTTGGATCCACGAGGACCGCAAAAAGAAAAATTCTGAAGCAAATAATAATAATAATAATAATAATAATAATGAGTCCGATGACAAATCGCAAGCCTAAAGAAAGAAGATGCATGCATGCACAACTCGACTACAACAATTACAATTGCTCCTCAGTCTCAAATAAGTTCGAATTTGCTATTTATTTTTTCTTAATTTATTAGTTAGATGATCTTTTAATTTTTTATATTTGTTTCTTATAGTAAGTTGTTTGGAGAGAGTGGTAGAAATTACTTTTAGCTAGAGTTTGCTTACTTTTCAAGTTTATTTTTGGATTTTAATGAATTTATGATTTATTACCCTTGTTTGGTATAATTTGCACGATTAATCCTTCTATTTTACATACATAATATGTTGTTGGAACAACGGTTGAAGAGTGTCTTTAAATTTATATTTTTTCAATCCTATTGATCAAACTACTATGAATTAGGAGTTATTTCTCGCATGATCATTCAATTAATAATAATAATTTTAAAAAGCCATTTTTTTATGGAAAATAATTAAAATAAAAAAGAAAGATGACTCTCCGAAACTCGGTATCACTTTTTGAAAGCATGCTAAACACAAAATTCTAATTTGATAAAAGTATTTTTTTTCCCTTTTTTAATTAATTAGTTAAATACAAGCAAACTACTTTCCAAAATATTATTTTTAAAAGGATGTTAACTATAAAAAAAACCACTTTATAAAAAAAAGAAAGTAGATTTCAAAAGCTCAGCCAAAGACAAAGACCCGTTCAAATAGAGGCAAAAACTCAAACAAATTTGGATTATTATATAAAGGTTGTTGGGTGATTGACACTTGTTGTGGTTTGTCACCATTTGTATTGAGAAAAACAAGATCTTTTTTTAACGGATTAGGAAGAATAGTTTGTGACCATTGTCTAATTATTATAGTTACAAACAAACCTATAAATATTTTTAGTCCAAAACTCAAAACTCTTAAAGTGTATATATTTTTATATAATTAATAAGTCTTTTGTGAAGTATTTTAGAAGACAAAAATGCAGGCTATCAAGGACAAGTTTAATGATATGAGCGCCATGCGCAAGGCCAAAGCTGAAGCTAAAGAGGAGGAAAAAGTAAGAATTATATTATACAAAAAATTTAAGGTTAAAAAATTAAACAGTTACAAGTAGCACAACGTAGTGTTTTTGGTCATATTTTTGGAAAGCCAAAAAAAAGTAGTTTTTCCAAGGAAATACTTTAGAAACCTTGATCAATTAAAAATTATTATAATATTAGTAAAAGTATTATTGAAACTAGCTGGATGCAATTTTGATAATCAAGATACGATAAGGCTAATCCTTTTGGGATTTGGCTCCCCTCCATTACCATTTCCCTCCATTTCGTCAAGTGTACATCTAGATGAGAGACGTGTCTTATTTAAATTTTTAAGGTCAAGATTATACTACATTAACAAATATTATAACCATAGTTAATTCAACCAATTTTAGAAAACAACTTCCTAAATTGATAAGAACAAGATATTTTCTATAAATTTGATATTCATTTTATATTTTTTATTTAAAATATTAGAATTTTCTTTTATTCCCAACAAACAAATTTTAAATCATACTTCTTTTTTTCCCTTCAAACACAGTACGTAGCCACACTTTCTCCTCTTACTAAAGTGTGGTAATTTTGATGTTTCACATTTGTAGTTCTAATAATTTCTCGTCTTTTTTTTTATTTTTTATTTCCCGTTTTTATTTTATTTTAAAGTTTTTGTCTACATTGATAATTATTCACATCTTTTATATCGTTTTTCTAACATATAAAATATTTCAAGAACATAGTTTATTATCACAAAAAATTGTTTAATTGATTCTTACTTTAAATATCGTACAATTTAATGTTTAAGTAAAAAATATAAAATGAAATCAATGCATATCAAAATTTATAGAAAATATCTTGTTCTTACCACATGTAGGGGGTAGTTTTTCAAAATTGGTTGACTTAACTATGGTTATAATATTTGTTAATATAGTATAATCTTGACCTTAAAAATTTAAATAAGACACATGTCTCTCATCTAGATGTGCACTTGACGAAATGGAGGGAAGGGTAATGGAGGGAAGCCAAATCCTAATTTTTGTATCGGCTAATTTCTTATTTTGTTAGATATAGTTCAAAGGCTAATAAGTTAGTTAGGGGATATATGTACACATTGAGCCATATAATTTGTCAGCCGCGGAGACAAATTTTCACGGTTCAAAATATGAAAAAGTAATACATAAAGAAGTCAAAGGGAGTTCAATCTCTACCTATATTGCTTGGACTCTCCAAAAAATATTGTAGAATTAATTGTGTCTGAGCAATATAGACATCCATTATATATACACACAAAAAAAAATTAATCATATATAAACAATGTAATTTTTCATAAAAAATGCCCTCATTCGGCCCTACCTCCTACTCATCTTGATCGAGTAGTTTTTTTGGGCAAAAAATAAATAAATTATTAGTCAAACACAACATGCTATTTTTCAAAAAAAAAAAAATTGACAAAAAAGAAGATTATAGAAATTTTCCCAAACTATCAATTAGTAAAAAATAATTTGTAGCCAGGATTTGAAAAAATCACACATTCAACTATACACACTATAGTAGACTAAACTACTGATAAATTAACAAATTCAATTCTTCAATACTGTCAGTATGTATAACTTATATCGAAAATGATATATAGGCTGAGAAGGAGTTGGCAAAGGTAAGAGTAGAAGTAGCACATGAAGTAAGATTGGCAAGAGAGGCAGAAGCAGCCATGGATTTACATGTCAACAAAGCAGCACAGAAGATTGCAAATGAAGAGGAAAAGTATGTTCATGATCAACCTGCAGGAGGAACCCTAGACCCTTATGCTTCTAGCTTCACCAACACTCACCTCAATAATGCTGGAACAGCACCAACTAACCATCTACTTTAAATTATTTTTTTTTACGGCGATCGAAGCTAGGAATTTCACTAGAGGATTCAAAATATAAATAAATAAAACAAACATAAGAATAAATTAAGAAAAATTAACATCTAATATATATACTGATGAAGGAGATTCGAATAAATCCCTTGTGGTGATTGCGTAGCTCAGCACATGTTTTTGTACTAGGTAGTTTGATGCCTCTAGTGAAGCAACTTTTGATGTTCTCCAATATTCTAAATAAAGTAATACAAAAGAATGAGGTTTTTTTTTTTTTATGTGAGATCAAAACGCAAATAATTTTATATGGCTATATCAAAATTGAGAACGATCGATGAAATAGTAATTAAATTGAATTATATTTAGTGATAATATTATACTAAGTTATTTGAATGGCAAATAAAGGTCGAATTATAGATTTCAGTTTTAATTTGGTTACCGTGCTTCTAAAACGTAACGCTTTTATAATTTGAGATTTTTATATTGCATTGTTAAACACCACAAGTTCAAATTGTGAATTAATTAAAATGTGATTACATTTTTGTTTGAAACTTTGTTACTCGAGTCTCTAATTGTTAAATTCCATTAGCTCTGCAAATGTAAAATACAAGTAAAATGTTCTGAAATTTAATGGATTATCCGATTTCCAAAACAAACTTCCTTAAAATGTACTTATTAAAATTCTTTTTTATGTTTAAAAACTAAATGTAAAAAAATTGCAGTTGTCTAGAGCAATGTTAAAGTGGCTATGTTTTGACTCTGCTTTTATATATACTAAGAGAAATAGATAACCAAAAAGAGATGTAAGTTTTAGTTTTTATAATCACTTTTTGGTTGTTAATATACAGACTGGAACGGCTAATCTATTAGCAATAATTAATTAACGATAATAGTTTAATTGCCGTTAAATATGTTTATTTAGTGACAATTAACTTCTTTGCAAATGTCCCTAAAGTCTATAGCGATATAGGATCCAATATTGACAGTTAACTAATGCAGATAAAAGTTTTAGAGCTCTTTGTTAATGTGCATATTTATTGCTGTTAAAAGCTGATTTTATTGTGGTATCCATATAATAATAATGGTTAATCCTTTTTTTTTTTTTTTAAATATATAGAAAAAGATTGGCAAGTGACTAAAAGAAAACAATGCTTGCACTATCAAAGTAATTCATAAGATAAAACTGGAGGATATAAAACACATTTTGGCTAATGAAGTTTCCAAGCAAGCTACATGTTATTTTGATAAAATAAATCTGGGACAAGTTTTACTAAAACCAATATGCAACTTGTACTTGTAATGTTTTGTCTAGACTTGACAATACTAGTATATCCTTTAATGATATTCTTAATTATGATTGTGTAATGACTGCATTTAATGTTCTTCCTAATTTTTTTTTAATAACAAGGGACACCCGCAATCGCTATCCTTTGGGTGCACACAGGTAAAACTCCCGCTCTTAACAATAACTCGCAAACCACACTCGCACTAGGCAAGCCCTCAACCCAAAAGGCAAATCCCTTGCTAGCAAGTGGTTTTGAACTTGAAACCTCCAACATGAAAGTCCCAAGCGCTATAGCCATTGTTTAGAAACTTGTACTTAATAATAATTGTACTTACTCCTTGCATGATTTGATGATCAAAGGAGATGACAATCAATAGTTTTAATTAGCATTCTATGTAAAGAAATTTTGATTGCAGGTTATTAGTCAGCCAGCTAATAAGAAAAATTCTTATATTCAACACACATTCGGAGAGAAAAATAAAGTAACAGTTTTTTTCACAAAGCAAGAAAGTAGGAAGGGAGTATAAATATACTAAAATAAGATAGCATATTTAGCAGTTCTTCTACTGAAAAATGCAATATGATTACTCATATTTTGATTAAATCGGTGTAAAAAGAAAAAATAGTAACGTTTTCATATGTTCGTAAATAAGGAAGTCTAATATCCTACCTCTATTTCAGTGAAAATGTATCTCACCATGTATTTTTTTTCCAGTGAACTAGTTTGGTAGGACGAAAATGATTGGAAAAAATCATATTCTATTACACAAGTTTCCTACTTATTTGCGATGAAAAAACCTTTGTTTCTACTGGTGCATCTTTTGAACCAAAAAAGGGAGAAAAAAATGGAGAACTACACAAGGCTAATTGACTATGAAGTTTAATTTTTCAACTCATTGGATCTTTTATCCAATCAGTTTGTATGATTAAGTTCTTCATATTTTTTCTAGTGTCAACCTAGAGCTAGACACTTTCAAATAAAAAGCCAAGCTGAATTATACTACAAGAAAGAACTGATTCTTTGCTCTGATTATATTATTTTATTAGCCTGGAAAAAAAAGTAAAGTAGAGGACTTTAAGATCATCAAATGATAAGTGTCGTCATGAAGTTAATTAACTAGTTTCCATACCAGGGATATATCCATGAAATTAAACCACTATAGTTTAATTAGTCTCTTAATAACCGCAGGAATTTTTTAATTTTTAAAAAAAATAGTATCTAACTATGATAAAGTTCACTGGTTTCCATGAAATGTTTAATTTTCTTTATAAAAATATTTCTCCTTTATACATATTAATTTCATAATACCACTAGATTTGGAAGTATTTATATATGTTCGATTGAGAAATTAAAGGAGGTGGTATTGGTCAGCCATTTGAGATAAGGTTGAGAGAGCCTAAATTTTTATTGATATAAGCAACAACTTATTTTAATCTCCACTTTAATAATAACCAAAAGCATATATATCTTATTATTTCATGGATGAACAAGTTGTTAAAAAGAAATAGTCATACCAGACTAATCAGTTTGAAAAAAAAAAATTAACCCTCTAAAAATAAGAAAACATTTCTAATTAATGGAGTACTTAATTAGAAGTACCAAAAAAGCACACAACAACAAGAAGGATTTTTTTTCACAAAACTTAAAATTTCAAATCATGATTCAAAGTAGCTAGAAAACCAAGCTTAATAATGTACAAATGATAATACTAATCCATTGAGAGATTTAATTTTTCATCATAAAAAAAAGTAGAAAATTTCTTAATAAAACCTGACCTAATATTGTGGCCTGTTTGTTGAGTTTCCATTCCATCCTTCACCTCCACTTTCCAATTGTAGTTGACCACCATTTGGCATGTTTAATGGCAAATTAAGAAAAGGTAATCCAATATTAGATGGATCAGCAAAATTACCACTTTGTCCTTGTTGCTGCTGCATCTGAATTGACTCATTCTCTTCATCCAAAGGCAATCTCTCATAAGCAACATTAGTAAATGAAGAAGCAATAACAATAACCGGACCCGATGCAATTAGCGCACCCACAACGTTTCCACCAACAACTTGACCTTGACCACCAGCTAAATAGATCGTTAAGCTGGTGGCCCCAGGGGGAGCGGGTGGTGGTAAGAAAGATCCAGATAAAGATAATATCTCAAATCTTCCATGTAACGTCACCACAGAACCGGCAGCCTGTGGCTGCCGTATGGTGACGTTATTCACCGTACCGCTCCCACTTAGTATACAAATTCCTCTTTGCCTTTTTCTCGCATAAGTCGCAACGGATTCGAAAACGTCATGTCCGCTACTCACTTCTAAAATATGCGCACGGAGCGCGTTAGCGCTCTCCCGTGTTATTATCACGGGAGGCTTAGGCTTGTTTTTGGACCCCGCGGGACGACCTCTTGGTCTACGTGCTACCCCGGGGCTATTGTTATTATTGTCGTTATTGTTGTTGTTGTTGTTGTGATCATCATCGGAAAATTGATTGTTGTTCCGGTTGATTTCGTCATCTTGAGGATCGTGGAGATGATGAGGGAGAAAACGATGATGAGAAGCGGAACCTAAGTCCAAACCAGCCATAACGATAACAATAACAATAACAAAAGTAGTGAACAGAAAACTAAGCTATAATAAACTATGATATGATTAATAATAAGGGAAATTAATTAATGACCATGAGTAGAAAATATGTATATATATAATTCTTGAAGTGAAAATATATTTTATGGAAAAGAAAAAAAAAACACAAGAAATTTCAAACCCTAGGAACGAATAGTAAAGTAAAGAGAGAACTGAGTGGAGAATACAGAGAAGAAATGGAGATGAAAGAGAAAGTGACAAAGTATAGTACATATTAAGGCCTTAAAATATAGCAAATAGTTTAATGAATGGAATTGGGTGGGGTGGGGGTGGGGGGTAGGAATAACGATTAAATTAAATATTGTTGCTTTCTATAAGAATAAAAAATAATAAAGGAGGAAAAGGAAACAATAGAAGATAGGTTAATTAAGAGAATACATCTTTCATGTGAGAGAAATAAAACATGTCATGATGATATATATTTTTTGATTTTAACTTAGTGTCCGGTATTTTTATTAGAGTTCGAGTAAATTTAAATTTTCGTTGAGAAGTCCCATGTTAGGAGTAAAGCGTGCCCTAACAAAAGTTATAAGAGAACTCAAATTTGAAATCACTGATTAAGGATGAAGAAATATTTATTACTCTACCACAACCTTTATTTGGTACGTCACGATGATATTTAATGATTCATTATCTAATGTATGATATTCAGAAACCTCTGACTATGAGTTTTAAAAAATACATAGAGTACTTAGTAGTGTCCTTTTAATTAAAAAAAAGAGTTCATTTTTGCATTTCAACCCTGTGAATGGTCGTATTTATATTATATAGGCAATCATTCTTCCTATTGAAACTAGAAAATTAAGGTAATGGGAGGGAAAAGTTTTGGATTTTCCACTTAGATTGGTTAGGACTTAGGACGGTAACGAAATTAATTAAAACAAGAAAATCTACGCCATATATCCTATGAAAATACTAGGTAATAACACAACGTATATAATATAGATTTATTTATTTATCTCTTTATATATATACTCTAGTTTTATCTTTTCTCTAGGTTACTAAGTGTGCTTCAACTATGTTTAGTCATTTAAGAAGTGAACTAGCTAGAGTAATTTCTAGAAATTATTTATTATTATTTGTTGGTGTAATAGTTCCTACAATACTTATTCATATAAAAATTTAGTCGAAAACCATTCCCGCCCCTGAATTATAATTTTTTACTCCTTCCTTCCGTCTAATTTTAATTGTCATATTGCGCTTTTCGAAAATTAACTTGACTAATTTTTAAAATTAAATTAGATAACATTAATTCGATATTTCAAACAAAAAAATTAAATATTCAAAAAGCTATACGAAAAAGTACTTTAAGTTGCGATTTTTTGCATATCAAACGATGAAAAAATGCATTGTAAAATGTTAGTCAAAGTTCTTATAGTTTGACTCTAAAAAAGGAAAATCATGACAATTAAAAGTGAGTAATATTATAGTTTTGATTTGAGTATTTAGTAGAATATATATTGATAGTTTCTTATTTGAATACTGTAGTTTTTGAGTTGAATATTTTGATTTTGAATTGAATATTGAAGTTTGTATTTAAACGTTGTGATTTTTTTATTTGAATATTGTAGTTTTGATTTGAGTATTTAGTAGAATGCTGATTTGTGTTTATATATTAAAATTTGAACACTTTTGACAAAATTTCTTATTTTTCAATCTTCTCATAGTTTGTTGGTAAAAATTTTTAGAAAAAAAACTTTTTGTAGGAAATAAGTTTCTCAAAAATGAGAAAAATGATTTCTTTAATGAGAGTAAGAAAAACAAAATCTATATAGATTTTGATCCTCCACCCTTTGACATACCCCATGACTCTCATGATCGTTTTTTATTTTCACCTAGTTTTTCGATTTTGATCCTTATCATAGATTTTGTATATAATTTGTGACTTGCAATGATGGGCGATAGAATTCTTGAAGTGGTCGGAGGAACATTGGATGAGATTTTTAGTTTTGAAGTTCGACTATCAGCATTCTAGGTTAATAAGCTCAAAATTGAATTTTCATTGTTCTATTAGGTCATATATGTAATTTTTTACTTGGTTTAATAATTAGTGCGGATTTTGAGATGTTGGAGAGTTATTTGAGCCTTTAATTGAGTTTTGAAGTTGTAAGAAAGTCAAGATTGGCTGAGGTAAATTTTTAGTCAAAGCGATCTCAAATTATTGATTTGATGATTTCAATATATTCAAATCTAGTTTTATTAAGTTAGTATGCATATTTGGTTCATTTTCATAGTGATGGAGTTATTATCG
Source organism: Solanum gracilifrons (assembly GCA_029582605.1). Taxonomy (NCBI): domain Eukaryota; kingdom Viridiplantae; phylum Streptophyta; class Magnoliopsida; order Solanales; family Solanaceae; genus Solanum; species Solanum gracilifrons. The sequence continues at coordinate 10,278 of JAJOOH010033356.1, forward strand.
TGATTAATATCTTTATAAGGTGCTTTCAATGCGATTCTGTTGCATTTAATACATTTCAACATGCAAGAGTCTATCAAATTTGGGGTGTGACACTGAAGCATTGACAAAATTAATTTGTATTATATCTCATCCCACTCATGATATAAGATATATTTATCTGGTTCATTTTATCATATTTGTAGTTGATTTGCTTATCGATGAGGAGTGAGGAGGTACTATATAAAGATCTATCTTCACCATCACTATATTTTAGGATAGATCGATAATGACATTGAGTACACGTGTTGACATTTAGGTTTAAATTATTGAATTTGAAGTGACTTGTCAGATTTCAGAATGAGCTGCTTAAATTCAATAGTACTGGATCCTAACTCAACTTCGTATTTCCTATCTTTATTTCTACTAGAGATAAAAATTATGCTTTAGCGCTAGACTTGTATTCAAATCTTAGATGTTCTTATATTTGTGTCATCAAACTTGGAGGTTATATATATTCCGCATATGTTTCATATTTTGGATTTTGAATATCGAATTTAAGTTTTATAATGTTTTTAATTGAATTTCACTTTTATTTGTTTTAAACAATTTTTAATGAATATAATGAATGAGGATAGCCTAGAGAGAATAATAGATGCACTATGACTTAAATAAGAAATTTGGATTAATATTTGTTTATTTACTTAGTCATATCTTACAAATGTTTTATGAAATACTAATATTTACTTATTTATTAAATTCAAAAAAATCTCTTACTTTTTAAGAATTTTTTTTTGAGAAAAAACATTTTCGTTAATATGAAAGCAAGGAACCATTTTTTCCTCTCTTCC
>JAJOOH010033360.1:0-11299 GCA_029582605.1 Solanum gracilifrons
ATATATATATATATATATATATATATATATATATATATATATATTTGTCATGGTTAAAGAATATATATTTAACCCCCAACCTTGATCACCTCATCCCCTAGTAATATATTTGTCATGGTTAAAGAATAACAACTTCATTTATATAAAATTCAATGACTAAGGCTTGAGATATATTCAATTAGGGGAATGGAATATTTGCATTTTTTACTAGATAGAACTACAACAAAAATAACTTTTAGCGATAATAAATAGATACATCAATAAAGAGTGTTAAAGTTTTTATCTGCATTAGTTAATTGTCATTAAATTTAGCGTAGCTAAAGATTTTAGAGACATATACAAAAAATGTTAATTGCTGCTAAATAATAACCGCTAAAAATCATTTTTGACGTAGCGTAGGGAGCAAGATTTAGCACTAATACAACAAAAGGAAAAAGGAGAAAAATCTTGACTGCTTTCCCTGTATGTGTATTTGTGTAATGTGAAAGTCAAAAAGATATTTTCTTTTAATGCAATCAACACAATATACATGATTACACAACAGGACCATATAGTAACCTCAACATTATATATTTTTCAAAATAATTTCTATTTCCTTTTCAAAATGGTTTCTCTAATTAATTATAAAGTACAAGGATTAGGGGATCAAGGAAATTTTAGTTTATTAGAAAACATTGGTTAACATTTATAAGTTCGTTCTTTAAAACACAATCATTTTATTTTTTACTAATGACCGTTCTCGAGGTTCAATAAATTAATTAATTTAGCTTTGTAACTGAAGTTTTTAATGGTACAGTATATTACGTTCTTTCTATCAAATTATCTATCGTATTTCTCTTTTATACCACTTTCACTACCACAAAAATAACTTTTAGCGGCAGTAAATATTGACATTAATAAAGAATGTTAAAGTCTTTACCGGCATTAGTTAAGTGCCATTAGAACCAATGTCCCTAAAGGCTTTAGGGACATATACAAAAAGTGTTACTTACCGCTAAAATACATATTTAGCGGCAATTAAAAATTAATTGCCGCTAATAATCATTTTTGATATAGTGTCTTGAACTTATAAAATGATAAATAGATTGAGACAACTATTTTTAGAAATCATAGTCAGATAATTTGAGCTACCAATAAATATTTTTAGAAAGTTTCAATAAAATCTACTTGTTTTGAACTCAATTTTTTCTTTTTGAAATTTAAATCCAATTCTTTAAACTTACAGTTAAAGTAACTTTAATGTTGACTACAAATACAAAATATTTTTAGAGAATGATTGCATCTTTACAAATAGACTATTGGGTGAAATTTCTTCGACATGTAGTGGGCAATGTCTGGGATATAAGAGAAAATAAATAATGTGTGTAATATTATTAATTCACCTAAATTCACTCCTCAAAAAGGGCAAGATATTTTCATGCTACACAAAGTTGATTCAACATAAAACCATGACATAATGCCAATATATGATTAGTGTGATTTACATTCCGTTCAACATCTTCTCGGTCAAGCTTGTCACATCAAACTTGTCTAATGTTATTTACATTTTCTGTTCGATTTGTGAGCTATTACACATAAATAAATTTACCCAATGCGCACCCAGAATAATGACGGTATACTCAACACGTAGTGAAAGTTTTTGGGGACCTATTTGGTCCATGCTTTTCACTTTATTTGAGTACTACAACTCCACAATCCATATAGAGATCCCAAAGATTCATTTGCTTACCTCAACCCAACTTGCACTACCCAAGCTTTAAATAATCTACTATGGGAGCCAATATTATATAAACAAAATACGTTAAGTTATGGATTGAACACTCATTTCACTTTTTAATTTTATTTTTTTGAGTTCTTTAATTATATTCAGAGTGTCTCACTTTGTTTTGGAATTTGTTGATCGATTTTTCACTATTTTAGAAATATGTAATTACCCTTCGATCCATAGTAGATGAAAAATATTCTGATAAGAAACATTTTCCTCTCCCACTTAATTACCCTTCAATGTGACTCAAATCCTCAACCTATCAATTGATGATGAAAGTACCGTTTAATTAACCACTTGAACAAATCTAACTTGTCAGCATGTGAGATTAAATGAATCAAAATCTCAAAATAAATAACAAACACCAAACAAAACATAAAAATAAAAACATAATATTAGAGGATTTATGTCTTATAGATAATGACTAGTCAGAAATGATGACTTGAAGAAGATCAATGCTTTTCAGACATGTAAAGAAGACCATGATGTGTATGGCCATAATCATTCTACTTTGCTAAAATATCGACTACTTATTGTATACAACTTTGCTCTCATTTAAAATTGCGTAATATACAAGGTTATATTGTGTAATCATTTACAAATTGTATTCATGGTTTATGTCCTTTTCACTTTGTAACATACTTATCATGTTTAAAGTCAACTACCTCCTGTGTTTGTATTCTATATTTTGCCTCTTCCACTATCTTCAATCATACAAATACGTACATATAAAGTTCTTGTACTGTTGTACAATATGTTGGAGTCGTATATTTACGGATGAAAATATCTTCTTATATGGTTGGGGTAATAGGTGAGCTAGTTTTTTAAATGAGTTAGACTCAAGATTTATTTCTTTATTTATCATAGTCCTAGTCCTATAGTCAGCCCCTTTTTATATTGTTCATGCTTCAGATGTTCAGTCCTGAACGTGTGGAGAGGTGGGGGTGTTTGAGACTCACATCATTCATTTTAGGGATGGGATGACCTTTTTATATGATCTTGGACGACAATCTTCTTAAGATCTATTAGTTTATCAATATTTGATAAAATAAATTATGTTATGAGTTTTTTTCCACCTTATAATTAGTAGAGGGGCGTGTCTATACATATTGTACATATGATATATCATAGTTTTTAAGTCGATCTTTTAGACAAACACCCCCCTCCCCCATACTCGTAATTAAGAGGAGAGTAAAAATAATTAAATTAAACAGTAAACAATTAAAACTACTCAGTTACGTACTCATGATACTGAAAGTATTTGGATATCCATATATAGTTTATTAAGATTCTTACTTATTGCACTGAGAAGCTGTGTTGGCTTTCACCATAGGAATCTTTACGCAAATAGTCGTCCTAAGCAGTACACATTACATACTCATTATATGATTTAACTAAATATATATATCTTTTAAATAAAAAATAGCCGATTGTATAATTTTCGTTGTGTATTTGGGCTTGTGGATAATGGATCAATGAAGAAGGACTGTTATATGCATAAGATATGATATTCTTAATAGGCCCATAAAGAGCCCCCTGACTTGGGCCATCTTTATTTTGGCACTCTATCTCAAACTTAATCATAGTAAAAACTCAGAAGTCATAACAAAACAACTCACCTTTTAATTAACCATCTAAACACACGATAAAATAATTCTATTAGACACTTATGCCTTAAATTCTTGAAAAAACATTACACATGGTTTTCAAGTGTCTATTACATGTATAAACTAATTATATGATGTATATCACCTTCTTAATTATACACATTAACCTCAATTGAAATAAACTCGGAAATTTCAACTTATTGAAGCTAATGATTATAATTAAATAAAATGACATATTTTAAATAATTAACTTATGTGATGTATATTTTTTTTAAACTGTTCTATAAAAATGTTATGTATCCATAATTGAAAGGAATTTAATTCGATAGTGTCTATTAGAAAAACTTTATCATCTTATAAAGTGTCTATCTAAACTTTTTGAGAAGTTGAGCAAATGTCCAGGTCACTCCCATATATCATACTAAAATCTAACTATACCTTTTCTCATCCATAAACTATATAATATCTTGATAAGATGATAAGACACGTGGCACTAATCTCTCCCATCTCCAAAACTACAACACCTCTCTCTTTCCCCAAATTTTCCCTTTCTCTCCAAAAAAAAAAACAAATCAATGGCTTCTCCAACCCTAATTACCCCATCCACATCAACCCCCAAATCCCTCATCACTCCAATCCGATCAAAACTCATCTCCTCCGTCACCACCACCACCACCCTCCGCCGCCGCGAATTCCTCTCTCTGTCAGCCGGAATCCTCTCTCCATCCCTTCTCCTTCCCGCCACGTCAGCATTCGCGGCTACCGACGAGGAATACGTGAAGGAAGCATCGGAAGTGATACAGAAGGTGAGATCTACGTTGAATATGGATAAAGGAGATCCGAACATAGCTGATTCAGTTGCTGAGTTAAGAGAAGCGTCGAATTACTGGGTTGCTAAGTACAGAAGAGAGAAGGCTTTGTTGGGTCGGGCTTCGTTTCGTGATATATATTCGGCACTCAATGCTGTTTCTGGCCATTATGTTAGTTTCGGGCCGACTACGCCCATTCCGGTGAAGAGAAAGGTCAGAATCTTGGAAGAAATGGATACTGCTGAGAAGGCTTTACAGAGAGGAAGATAAGAAACTCAATATTTATTTTTTTTGGTATTATTTAAATTTTCCTATATTTTATTTTCTGACTATGAAAATTATATTTATATTATAAAGATGAGGAAGTTGGATTTAAAATTCTATCACTTTCGTTAATTACAATTCAAATAACTCAGAATCTCCCTCGTTGGCTCGCTTAGTTAGAGAACAAGTTATAACTTATAAGTTTACTAATCACTTTTTGATTTTGTAATTAAAATAGCTACGGATAAAATTCCATGATAATTCGTTAATTACTACTGTTTTTAAATGACAAAAAATTTAAAAAAACGTAACTGTTTGTGAATTTTATCCATGTAGCCACCTTTAGAACAACTATTTAAATTATAGCTAGACTTGCATATTATTTAATTAGAGGAGAAGAACAACTATTTAAATTATAGCTAGACTTGCATATTATTTAATTAGAGGAGAAGAAAGCATAAGGAGAATATGAAAGTCTCATATGAATTAGTAGTGATTAATTTAATGTATTTTTCTCATAATTGGATTCAAGATGATAATTTTCGTCGATATGGAGATTAACAAGAATTGCCCTTTAACTTGGCAATTGATTTGTATTATGCTACGTATGATATGTATGTTTATTTGTTCAATTTTATATAAGTTTAAGTGTTTATTTATGAACACCTAAAATTGGACGGTATATGTATCAATTAAAATCAAATTATACACAATCTATGTATTATGCGTAGAAAGAAACTTAACAATCGAACGAGACGAAAGAAGGAGATGAAGAGAAGTGAGCACAGTATTTTTTTTAAAAATCGACTAAGTTTATAAGCAGTCCAAAATGGCTGTCAGTGCACTTCCACCATTTTTCACTGTTAGTAAATAACCTTTTTTTTTTGAACTTTCACATATAGCCACTCAAAAATAGCCTAATTACTCTACATAACTATAGTTTGATAATTACAATTTGTAGCTACATGTCGTAGGGAGGAGAGAGGCGAGCGAGACTAGGAGAGAGAGGAGAGAGGCGAGTGAGAGAGGGCAAAGAGTGGGAGAGAGGTGAATTGTATATGTATATCGGTTGATAATTGTATATTATACATATGTATTTGTATATATGGCAAGCGAGATTGGGAGAGGGAGGAGAGAGGAGAGCGAGATCGGGAGAGGGAGGAGAGAGGCGAGCGAGATTGGGAGAGGAAAGAGAGAGGCGAGCGAGAGAGGGGTAGAGAGTGGGAGAGAGGTGAATTGTATATGTATATCGGTTAGATAATTGTATATTATACATATGTATTTGTATATTCTGGCAATTTATACATATACAAACGTGGCTAATTATACAAACTCGAAGTCAGCCCACGCAATTTATGTATAATGTTAGTCGCGAGTGGTAATTATAGCAAACTATAGCTATGATGAGTAATTAAGTAATGTAAGCTTGCAACCTCATAATTTTCCTTTTTTTTATTTCTCTCGTAACTAATGGACCTTTTAAGTAAATGAAAATATTATACACATAAGACGATGGTCTAATATTTCATTTGTAAAGTTTAAAAATCTATGATCTATCAGCTACAAATGCAAAGTGATAAGGAAAAATTACATAAATCCATCTTTTAGTTTACTTATTACCATTATCCCCTATAAGTTTTACAAATCTCCAAAATCTCTCATTTTTGCGCATTAGATTAGTGTATCAGCGCTTATATTATTGTATCTCGCGCATCAGATTCATTTATCAGCGCTTATATTATTGTATCTCGCGAATCAGATTAATGTATCAACGCTTATATTATTATATCTCGCGCATCAGATTAATGTATCAGCGCTTATATGATTGTATCAGTTTGAGGGATTTCTGTAATTATAAGCTTTTAAGGGATAAATTGTAATTTTACCTTAAAAGAATGTGATTTCTGTAATTTAGAGAGTATAAGAAGCCCAACCAATCAAGGGTACATCAGAACTCATTTTAGGCCCAATCTAGTTTTGGTTAGAGAGAATTTTAGAAATAAGAAATATAATGTCTTTTCCACGAGTAATAACTTTATCAATCTTCGTGATCTAACTAAGCCACATATCAAATAGCATTCTTTGTTTCCCTTCTGGTCTTGAATCGGTGATTTCACCTTTTGATTAATGTCTCTCAAATATTATTAAGGGCCTGTTTGAAAGGCCACAATGGAATTGGGAATTGGTGTAATTGGTGTAATTACTCTCTTTGTCCTGTTTGGTAGACCAAGTAATTACTTGGTAAGAGGGGAATTGGGTGTAATTGAAGGGGAGTAATTACACTCCTCAATTCCCAAGGGAGAGTAAGGAATTGAGTGTAATTACACCATGTAATTACATGAATTTTTTAATATTATATTTTTTTAATATATTTTTGTTTGGAATACCAAGACATTTCGGCAGCACAGCAACAAGTCTTGTACTTCTTTCAAGTAAGATTTATTTCTTGATTCATTTTACTTTCATATTTTGATGTCTAGGTAGATTATGTATGAATTTTATTTTTGTATTTTCTCCTGTTAGTTTTGAGATTAAAATAAATATGAGAATTTTTTTTTTCTTTAATTTCTGATAATAATAATAATAATAAAAATAAATTAAAAAATCGATTCTAACAATCAGTTATACATAGTAATATTATTTATTCAAAATCTGATCTATTTTAAAATTTAACTGTGTAACTACATTCGTCCAACCAAACAGGACAAAGGGAATTACACTGTAATTACACTGTGGCAACCAAACAGGTCAATGTAATTACTAGACTGTGTAATTACTAGGCTAGTAATTACTACCCTAGTAATTACACCAATTCCAATTACCAGGTGACTTTCCAAACAGACCCTAAATGTTTTATTTGTGTAATAGTGATTGTGATCGATTGTATATATTTCATATGTATGGATTTGATGTGTGAATATGTATATGTATAATTTTGGGTTATAGTATATTGATTTATTTTTTGATTAATAATTACAATATCTGTATCTCTACAAAAATATCTTCTTTAACTATTTTGGTTATGCATTCTGAAAAATGGCGATAAAAATGTTTACATCGATTATATTATAGAGGGAGTGGTCTTTAAGAAAATATATCATAAGAGTTTTATACTGTAATTGCAAATTAACTTGGTGTTGATGTGACTAGAAAGAAATTGAAGATTAAGTACAAGGTTGAAGACAGCAATACACCAACAGTGATATACAATGTCATGGATGTGAGGGTGTATGTAATGCTTAAAAAGACTAACACTAATTTTAACAAATTTCTAATTTGTATATATGTTTTGAATACGTGTAATACACACAATGAACTGTGCAAAACTTCAGCATAGGAAGAAAGGGGGGTCTTGGCGTCAATTTGTATGAATGAAATTGATGGATATGAAACATAACATTTGACCATTGCACAATTGGTAGACCCAATTGTTGCATTTTTATCAGGCGACTGTAATGGGGTGATTTCAGATCCATTTAACAAATATGTAGAAATTGATCAAGTATATCGGGACAAAGCAACTTTAAAATTTGTGATGGAGCAATTTACAATCACAAAAAGGTTTCAATATAGAACTGTGAAGTCAAATTCCATCGGATAATGTCATTCGTACTTTTTCTTAATATTCGTATATATGTGGTTTTGTTTGTATACTAAGAAATATATTTGTATATATTTGTTTATTGTATAAAAACTGATGCATTATAGTGTATTTTGTATGTAGTTATACACTAGAATGTTTCTCTGAAGATTGCGATTGGTTAATGAAGGCATCAAATATCAAAAAATTTAGAATGTTCAGAATTAGAACTTTCAACACGGAGCATACATGTCCTTTAAAGGATAAAGTGTATTCAGATAAGATGTAATACCCGGAAAATCATAAATGGAGTTTGGGTTGAAAAGATTAGAAGAAGTTGCAGAAATCCAGTTCTACGAATCGACCTATAGGTCGTAGTTAGTTCTGTGGGGCGTAGGATGCCTCTCTAGACACTGATATGAATTTTGAGAAAAATTGTCAAGTCTCTGATGATAAGTTACGATTTGATCAGGACGAGTCATCAAATGGACTATAAATCGTAAGTGGTATTCGTACGATGGTTCCACACTTAGAGATTTTGGTAGATAAGTGATCTACAGTTAGGGACTATGAATCGTAGTCTTGGTTACGAGTCATTGAAGGGTCTCGTGAAATGATGATTGGATTTAAGTGATTGGCAATCTAAGGTCTACATGTGAGGTCTATAGACGGTAGACAAGATGACGAACCGTAGAGAGGTATCTTGGAAGTTGGATGAATTTTTGGGTTTCTGAAGTTAGTTCTACAGGTGATCAGTATTGACCGTAGAAAATCCTACAGACTGTAGGTCCAATCCGTAGTACTGTCCAACAATTATTCATTGAGGATATTTGAGTCTTTTCATATGCATCTAAAATCTATAATATGTCGTTTTGATTCTAATCCTAAGCTCTAACCTACTTTTCTATTCCACAAACTAACCCAACTTTCTCATTCTCTCAAAACCTCAAATCTCATCCACATTCATCCTCTTCAAATTCTCTCAAGCTCAAGGAAGAACACTTAGGGGTCGTTTGGTAGAGTGTATTAGATAAAATAATGCATGCATTTGCTATATGTATTAGTAGTCCCTTAGTTGGTACATTTTTTCATGTTGTGTACATTAGTTATACACTATATTGTGTATTGAGGAGTGTATTACTAATACCATAGATTTTTAGGTATTAGTAATGCAAATGATTTAATACAGGCATTAGCATGGTTAAAGACCCAATTACCCCTCAAAAGCACTTTTACATCTTTTCCACCATAATTGTAAATGATACTTTGTAAATAAATATTTTTATACAATGCATACTATTTTTAATACACCAATCCAAACAACGCATAAGAAATAGTCTATGCATAACTAATGCAAGTATAATCAATACATGCATTACTAATGGAAGCATTACTAATACACTCTATTGAGTATTATTTTTATATACTCTACCAAACGACCTCTTAGGGTTTCAAGCTTCAAGTCTCCTTTTTCTCTATTGATTTTGAGCTTTGTTTATCAAGACATGTGGGAATTCACCAATGGATTTCATTCATCCATTGGTCCCAAAAGATTTCCAAGTTTCCAATTCAACTTCACCTAAAATTGATTAGGGTTGATGCAATCTCCATGAATCTTATGTGATTTTGATTTAATTATTCAATTTCAATCTTCCTATGCATGTTCTGATTGAACTACATGATTTTCAAATGATTTTTTGTATATACCCATGCTTTTTACTCAAGTATAATGAATTTATGGAAGAAGAATATGAATTATTGAAGTATGATTTGTGAGAGTTATGCATGATTATATTTATGGAAAAAAAAAAGATGTTTTATGAAACAAGGTTGCTTTTAAGATAAGCATCAATGAAATAGTAAAAAAAATTCTCACATATTAAGAAATCATGATTGGTGAAAGGTTTTCTCGCACATGTATGAATCATGGTTAAGGAGCTACTCTATGATGAGTAATATGTGTGTCATGTCAAATAAAAATGAGAGCATTATAAAAGTTGTTACGAGAGTGTATGACAAAGTGACACATTATGATTGTAGGTGACACTTGTGAATTAGGTTTAAAAGAATATAGAAAGTCACACGAGAAGCTAACTGCTCTATTCCGTACAATTCCCAAGACGTGCACGTAAAACGAATTTGATAGGCTAATGGAGACAATAGAAAAGGTAGATATAAGATTTAAAGAATACTTATAGTTAGTTAGATATGATAAGTCGGATCGGTGCTATGCACAAGTTCATCGGGGTGAAGTATGACATCGAATATTGCAGAAAGTATAAATGTTGCACTAGCATCAGTGAGAAAATTCTCTATCTTTCATTTTCTATAGAAGGTCAGACTGATGTTTGTAAGATGGAATCATGACAATATGCATATTTACACCATTGATTGAAAAATATCATGAGATACTCACAGTAAATGAAGCAATGAGCACACGGATGACGGTATGATTTATGTATAATTGTATTAATATTTAATTATATATAAATAATTGTGTATTACATATTTGTATATACAAGTTGTTGTTTTTTTTTTGTGTGTATATATATATATATATATGAACAAGTTATACCATCAAAAGAATATGTGCACAATGTGAATAATGATGGTCGAAATTACGTAGTTTTTCTTTGAAAAAAACATGCATTGTGACAGGTTTTAGTATGAAAAAATATCATGTGAACATGCTTGGGCTGTATTGAAATCGAAAAATCTAACACTAGATGCATATTGCTCGGATATGACGGTGTTAAAAATTTATGAGATGCCTATAAATTTATTATCAGATATAACTAAATGGGTGATACCAGAATATATACAGGCTGATGAAGTATGCCTCCAATATTCAAGAGACCTCCTAGCAGGCTAATAAAAAGACTCACGAAAAAAAGGCAAAAAAGTTACTTGGGACTAAGGAGAAAAATACATGTAGTACATATGGAGTTGTAGGTTACAATAGGCATTCATGTAAAAATAAGCCTTGAGTTATTTAAGGTTTTTAATTTTATACAATTGAAGAACTTGTACAATTGCGTTTGTAATCTTAATCGTATCTTATATGTTATGGCTTATATATACACTAGATATGAGACCCCGTGCCAGCACGGGGCCCAATATATGTTACTGTTTCTGTTTTAATTTATGTGGTACATATGAAATTTGAAATTAATCAATTTTTTAGTTTGTTTTTATATATTTTAAGTTGCTAATTATTTGTATTTAGAGTATGTTTTACGTAAATATATTAGAAATCACAATAATTAACAAGTTA
>JAJOOH010033375.1:0-10359 GCA_029582605.1 Solanum gracilifrons
AATGATTTACAACCACACAAATTTCTATCATTCATTTTGGACCACAAGTTTTAAAAGTCTTTCCATTTTTCTTAAAGTTTGTGCCAAATCAAAGTACATCATATAAAATGGGACGGAGGGAGTACTATATAGGGTTATTCAAAATCAAATCGAAACTGATAACTCGAATAAAAAAAAAGTTATTGATTTATCAATAATGAGTTATTGGTTTAGCTGTTTTGATAACGGTTTTGATTTTTTTTCTTATCGGATTATCGGTTCTTAACGGTTTGAGGTTTTTTCTTAATGGGTTAACCGGTAACCCAATAGTAAATTAAATAATTATATTTATACTATTTTGTATATGTCACGACCCGAGCCTACACCCTGGACGTGGCCGGCACTTGAGAACCATTGTTGGTCCCCAAGCGAACTCTCATCCTGGCTGACTTCAAGCGGAAGACTAACTCAAGCATACAAAGCTTAAAAACTGAATAAATATTCATGAAACTTAAATAGAAAGCTTTAACTAAAAAGAAAACTCTGAATAAAATAAATTATTCAACTCGCCATAAAATAGGCAACTTAAGTCTTTAAAGCATTTAATAAAATAAATAGTACAGATTTCTCAACTATACTGACTATATATGAAGCCTCTAACTGATAAAGATGGAAGTCGAAACAAGACCCATGACATTCTGACTAAACTGAAAAGTAAATGAAGTCCTCCGAAAATAAGGAGGCTCACCATAGCTAACTCGAACTTTTGGATGTATCAACGAAGCTCATGTTGATGATCCTGAATACCTGTGTCTGCATCATGAAAAGATGCAGGTCAAATAGCTCAGTACGTGGAATGTACGAGCATGTAAGAGGAATTCTAAAACATAAACATAAGCTTGAACTTAATAAACATGAAACATACTTATCTCTTCTCGTACTTACTCAACTCAACTCAACTTAAGAATAAGATACTCAACTCAAAAATTAGATAATCAACTCAAAGATATGATACTCGACTCTGGGTACTCAACGCTGGATACTTAACTCAATAGACTCAACTCATGATACTCAATGATAAAGCAATAGTAAAAGATGCAATATATATGAAAAGCTGTAAAATTGTAGATAGCAACTCAATGTATTGAAAATACAATAATACTCAATGTGTATATAAAAATACGATATAACTATGTGGGAGTTTCTCTAACCAACAACCACCACTATGAGCCTAAGTGATGATACAACGTCTTGCCCACGCTGCCAGACCTGTCCTATACTTTGCCGTCATATAGGACGCCTTAACTAATGGATCCACTAGTCTATGCTAAAAAGCACTAAGGAATCATCTAAAAAGTATGATCTTTTCTACCCATGATGGCTACATGATTTATGGAAACGTGAGTTATCTGAACTCAAAGTCGTCCCTATATCGGTGCTCAATACTACTCCCAAAATACTCAGCTCATATGTTTAAAAACGTAACTTTTTCTTTGATTTGAGATAATTACTCAAAAATCTTTCTCTTAAAAGAGATAGTACTCAAAGTGCTCAAAATTCTTTTGGAAATCTCAGTTTCCTCTCATTTTAAATGTGAAAATATTTACTCTTGGGAATACTTAGTTCTCATATATAAAGTTAAAACATTTGTAAAAGACTTATTAAAATATGGTTCATGCCGAATTATGGACGTGAACGACTCAATACAAGATTTTCAATAACCATAGATAGAACTCAATACTTAGACTAAAGAACTTCAATGAAACTACTCATTTCAAGAATTCTCAGGTCAGAGGGTTCATGCGGAATTATGAGCATGAACTACTCAACTCAAGGACTCAAATATACTTCTCATCTCAAGACTGTTCAACTTATAGGGTTCATGCGGAATTGTGGGCATGAACAACTCAACTCAAGGACTTCATGGGTAAAATGTAATAGTCCCATGATTAGAAATATAATCTCATAGGGGGTTAGAAACTCAATACTCAAAACGTGGAAGTTGAAGATGTTACTCCTCTCAAATGTACTCAACTTATGAGTTCATGCGGAAGTTATGGCATGAACGACACGACTCAAGGGTTAAAATATCAATATGGAACTCGTGTATACGACTGCTCTCATTCTCATACTTACTTACTCAAAACTTAACTCAAATTGATGAAGGATCTCACGATGACAAAGTAGGCTCATGAATACATTTTCCTCACTCTCATACTCATTTACTTGAGTCTTGAAACAAGTTACTAGAAGTTGTAGATGACTCCACAAAAGGACTCAAGGAACTCTTAGAATGTTCGAAAGAATTCTCAAAACTTAAATCTTAACTCCACCTTGAATTTGAATTATGAATTCAAGGTTATGATTCATGTTATGACTGATTTCTAGGTGTTTAGAAGTAACTTAGAGTGTTTAGAATCAAAGGGGACTAAAGGTACCCTTTGAAAAAACTCAAACGGACGAAACGATGAAGAACGGGTGGGGGTAGGCGACCCTGGCGCTCTGAGTGGCGCAGGGCGCCAGCCCTAAACTTCAGAGAAGTGGTTGGGGCGCCAGGCCCCAACCCAGAAAACTTCGACGACTTTCTTTACTCGTTTTCTCACTCTAACTCGCCTAGAATCGAACGATTTCTTCCTCAATCACTTGGATTCAATTACTTAACATAATTACACTCTAATCTACTCAAAACAACACTCAAATCACTAAATTTATCTCAAGAAATCATCAAAATCCCAACACAACAAGATTTAGAATGAACTTCAAGAACACCTATCAAGAACTCATCAAGAACTCTAATCTTTCAACTTCAAGAATGATATTTCGCTGAAAATAACATGATTGGGTGTGGGTGAACTAACCCAACACTATGGAAGCTTACATACCTCTTAGGGATCAAACCCATGGCGAAAATTCGCAACAACACACAAGAATCTCGACGAACGCTTGATCCTCTCCTCTTTTCTCCTTTTTTCTCTTTTTTTTTCTCTTCTTGAACTCTCAACTAAAACCCTAGGCGTATATTTGGATTATAAAACTGAACCTAATAGGATTAGACCCTTAAAACCTTACTAAAAATGAATTAAATCTGATTGGTTAAGGAAAAGACCAAAATACCTCTTACTATTTTCGGATAGCTTTCCTTAACTGGACAGCCTGACTTCAAAAGGGAATATCTCACTTATCCAAACTCGAAACTTAGAAAACTCGGCGGCGTTGGAAAGATAATTCAAAGACCTTTCATTGGGTACCTTGTATCCCACCAAAATCATTTTGTACTGAATGTTATGGTCGTTTGAAGTTGACCCACAACTTAGAAGAACTTAGGAATGACTTGAATGAACTCTCTTTAGTTTCTCTTGGAACTCAAGGTGCTACATATAGTGACCTTAACAGTAAAGAAATTTTAAACTCCTTGATAAAATCTTACTCACAACGAAGGTTGGTTCGAGTCTCAATTTGAAAAAATATTTAGCTTGGTTTCCTACTTTTATTTATGGACTCTTGGTTATTCTACAATATAAAAGTGTTTGCTTTTGAGCAAGATGTAACTTTTGAACTCATGTGCATGGTTCATTTTATTTGTCATCTTGTTTCTAAGTGATTTTCAATATTTTTTTATGTCAACTCTTAACGGTTAAGCCGATAACCGAACCGATAACAATCAATAATCGACAAACCAATAACCGATAAGTCAATATCTAAATGGTTCTATAACGGTTAACATCTCTACAAATCGATAACTAATAAATCAAACATATAAACTTCAAAATCGAACCGAACCGATCGATACGCGACCAGTAGTATAGAAGATTTTTTCTGCACACATGTTAGCCAACATGTGTGTTTATAGGAATTAAAATCTTGTTGAAGGACCAAAGTTAGGTGAAATGTTTTGCACTTACCAATGCAATTCATGCACCATAACTTCCATTCCATTTCTAAAATATAGAGAAGATTCAATTCTAATAAATAGAATATGTAATATTTTTTTTATTTAATTTTAATTTAACATGAAGTTTTAAAAAATAAAATAAATAGAATTAAATAACGTAACTAAGAAAACTTTAGAAGCAAACGGCTCTTCATCAACGCACATGTTTCTAGATAAAGGTATTTATGTAATTTCTATACTTGTTTTGTTTTTATTCATTTATTTTATCTTATTTTATTTGTTGTATATATATATATATGAAAATTACGTAAAATATGCTATAAATCACGATAATTAATAAATTAAAATATTTAAAAGATATAAATTTTTTGACTAATTCTCAAAATTCTATCGGTGTCACATAAATTAGAAAAAAAGAAGTATCATATAGTATTATTTAAAAATTAATTATGTAAACACACATTGTAAACTACTATAATTAACAAGTTAAAATATTTTAAAAGCGCATACAAATTTAATTGACTCTTAAAATTTTATCTGTATTAAAAAAACTGAGATATGGAGAGTATTATTATATAAAAATTATAAAAAAACTATAAATCATAATAATTAAGTACTTTAAATATTTAAACATCATATAAATGTTTGAATGACTATCCAAATATCACTATACCACATAAGTTGATATTAAAAAAAAATATATTGAACCTGTAGTATAATAAGTACTTAATTCCTTTGAATAGTAGGTATAGAATAATCCGTCAATTAATATATTAAATTGTACAAAAATTAGTTATACAAAATATAAAATCTAAGCCAAACATCGTATAAAACAATTAATATAAACTATTTTTGTATATCATAATTCATTCACCTAATTTAATCAGTCTATTCATGACTCCAGCTTTAATTTTATGTAATTGTTGTTGTAAAGAATCTTGACCACTAACGATTCATCAAATCTAGGCTGATAATTGATTGATGCATCGTCAATCATCAATACAAACATTTCTTTTTCGTTGTTGTTTAACTATTAACTTCACCAGCATATGTGGCACATTTTAGTAGTTAGATAGTACCATTTCATTTTGGTAAGACATGTCCACGTGTTAGAAGAGTAAGAATTGAGATTTCAACTTTATAAGTTTTAAATTTTGAAACAATTATTTCAAATGTTAATAATTGAGTCTTGAATTTAACAATTTTTTTTATATATATAACTATATTAATTAATAAAAAATTATTAAGTTCAGTTGTATCTCTACACTGAGACTTCTACTTTTGTCTTGACTGTCCCAACACACGTAGTGAAGTATCATGTGGTTCTCTAGCTAGGAACTAATTAACACAAGGGACACCAGTGGCGGAGCCAGGATTTTCAATAAGGGGGTTCAAAATTCGAAGGAGTAAATATATGAACAAGTCGAAGGGGGTTCGACATCTATTATATACATCTAAAAAATAATTTTAATCATGTATATATAGTAATATTTTTCGCCCAAGGGGGGTTCGGATAAACCCCCTAAAGACATGCTGGCTTCGCCCTTGGGGGAACAACCAATGCAGGGGCAGAGCTAACAGTTCGAGTATGAACTTGATTGAACTCAGTAACTTTTGTTTGAGTGATTAATAAGTAATGTATTTGTATTAAAATATTTATTAAATATATTAAAAATTAAAACTCAATTATTAATATTCAAAAACGTTACTATTATAAAATGTAAAACCTACAAAATGAAAATTTTGCCCTTGCCTCTGAGTCAATATCTCCCTTAATTTGGTCCTTACTTTAAAAAAGAAGAAGTGTAAGATCTAATTAAAGTCTAAGTTATGCTCAAATATCAATGAGAGTATCTGGACTTAAATTTAGTCAGAGATACGGCATATACAAACACATTTCAAAATTGGATAGGGTCATTCACACAAATCCCCTATTTAATACTTATCTTTCAAAATTCTTAAACTTTTTTTTTTTTTATACCAGCTTAAGTAATTTTAAAAAATGATTAAAAATATCTTTGATGTCAAAATAAAAAAAATGCAAGGCATAAATTTAGTGAAAGTTATATTATGTTCAATGACACAAGATATGCTCTAGGGAAAAAAATTGTTCAATGCACAAATTATGACCTAAGACATAAGCATAATACACAAGTTATACCTGAAAACAAAAGAGATTAAGCTCAAAATACAAACTATGCCCCGCAAGGCATAAGTTCAATAGCATTAATTATGCGTAGGGCATAAGCACAAGTTATGTCCCGAGGTTAAGTACTTTAAAAGTCTTGCTCTACATAGTAGATATAATAAATCGAATCAGGCTTCTCTCCATCTCTCTTCTCTCTATTTTCCTCAAGTTCCTATTTAGACTAGTGACACATGGCATAGATTAAATTAAATGGCTAAGATTTAATTTCTAAAGTAAGTTTCTTATCATGATTTAACTAATAAATATATTATATATTTAATTTTAAAAATTACTATAACCCCACAATCTTAGCAACATATTATCTTGTTCAATTTAGGGGAAAACAATTCTCTTCCTAATTTTTTCACGCGGGATGTTACTTTTATTTTCTTTTTAAGTTAAACTTTTATTTGCATTTTTTCTTAAATTTTTCTTGTTAACCATTAACTATTGAAGAGTCTATTCTTTTTCCTATTTTACTTCACCTTTTTTTTTCTTTTTTTTTTTTCTATTTCCTTCAAAATTAACATTAGCTATTATTTGGCGGCAGTAACATAATTTTTTTTTAACAAAAATAAGATTAAAATTTTTTCTTCTTATTGAGTTATCAATTCAATAAGGATTTGAGTTATTTTCTTAACAGTTAAATCGATAATTCAATAATAATTTATTTAATTACAATTCAATCTTTAGTTGACTAGTTAGCTTAGGCTTCCATTCATTTCTCAATTCGGATTTCTCATAGAGAAAGTGTCAAACAAAGATTACGATAAAAAGATTATTTAAAAGAAAATTTAAAAAGATCTTAGGTAAAAAACTTACGAAGAAAATTTTTTCTCCCTATATTTATGGACAAGATAATATGTTGCTAAGATTGTGAGATTATAATAATTTTTAATACAAAATATATATTGTACTCCTTCCATTCCTATTTATATATCACCATTTTGAATTTCACGTGCATTAAGAAACTAAGTAAGTTTACTATTCTACCCTTATTTAATTTTTTTAAACTCAAGTTTTCAATCAATGAATATGAATTAATTTATTTCGATTAATTAATTTAACCAATGAGCATGGATTATTTACTTAACTTTTCTAAGCTGGTCAAATTTATATTTTAAGGCTAATAACTCATAAGGGTAAAAAAGGACCAATATGGTAATTTATGCATTAATTTTATGAAATGACAAGTATTATGAACCAACTATTTATAGAAAGAGATGACATAATAAAAAGAAACGGAGGGAGCATTTATTAGTTAAATCATGATTAGAGATGTACTTTAAAAAATTAAATCTTAGCCATTTATTTTAACTTATGTCATGTGTCATTAATCAAAGGAACTTGAAAAAAATAGTGAGAGGGAAATGGAGCCGGATCCCAATAAATCTAATTCCACAAAATAAACGTGCTAAAACAAAATGGTCCAATAAAATTAGGTCATAATTAAAAATACTTTGACCCATAGCTTTTCATTAAATAAACAGCTGTCTTGGGATAAGAAATAAATCGGCAGATTTCTTTTCTTAATATGTACTTAAAACAATTGGTCCACATTTAATTATTTATATTCATATATTTTTTTCTAACTCAATAAATATGAAGAGATATTAACGAAGTATAAAATATATTAGTATTAAATTGAAATTTATAAATAAATAAGAATAAATTAATAAAATTTTCATTTTAGTTTGTTTTTTTAAAAAGACGTATCATAAAAAAAAAACAAAGGGAACTTTCGCAAATAGCCATTATAATAATTATGCTTCATATTATAGTTTGCATATTTACGGGTTGTAACTACAGTTTAAGCTGCCTTGTTTGTATAATTCGCGGGTACATTTGTATAATTCAGTTAATTTTGTAAGAACTCGAAATAACGAATTTATACAATCACAAACATCTGAAGTGTAAACAACTATACAAATTATATTATACAAAATTACATTATACAAAAGTTATACAAAATATATTATACAAAATTACATTATTCAAAAGTTATACAAATTATATTATACAAATTTTGAATTATACAAACGTGTGAATTATACAAAACTAAAAAATTGAGCCGCGTAATTATAGCTAAAAGTAGGTCGCAAATTGTAATTAAATCAAACTATAGATATTTAACTAATTAACTAGTATATGTTTGCTTATAAGCGTAATTTTCCAAAAAAAATGACAATTAACATGAATAGAGTTGTCACTATAGGTTGGTCCATCCCATCCGAGCTAATTTATACAGACTTTGAAATTTAACGGATCAAATCGAATTGATCCATTTTTTTGTGGGCTAGAAAACTATTAGCCTAACCCATAAGTATGTGGGCTTCAGACTGTGTCGGGTCTGCCCACTTTTTCTAAAAATAATATTTTTTATAATTTTTTAAATAAAATTATAATTTAAAAATATTATTGTAAATATCGACAAGATAATAATATATGGTGTTAGTGTTCGTGGACTTTAATCCCATAAAATGCATATGTCCATAAAGTGTTAGAACCATAATGTAAAAGTTCATAAGGGTTCAATTTACAATGATCTCCTCTCTTAGTTTTCAGTGTTAAAGGTAAAAACTGACTAAATCAATTACCAATCATGATCAGGTAATCATTTGGTAGCTGATCAGGGATGAGGAGTATCAAAATGATTTTTTATGAGCCTATATTATTGTTCGTAAATGTCGCTAAAATATATACTCCTAGTAACATTAGATTTAATGATAATCAATCAATATATTGATATAAATTTTAATATTTTTTGTTTATATTTATTTCCTGTAAAAGTTATTTTTATTATAGTGTTGAATGAAACATATGTATAGTAGTAACACGTGTCAAATTAAAAGTCCAAAAGATAAATCAAATGACAAATGCCATGTGTTTATTATTCTTTTTCTTCCAGACAATATAGATAACGCATGCATGCATTCGTACGTTGTGCGTAAATTGTGGAAACTACGAAAACCATAGTACCAAATTTCTTCGACTTAATTATCACTTATGTAAATTATTAATTAATACAATTTAATTGTCCTTTCAAGTCATAAGTGCCCTCAATTCCAATAGTATATATCATGTGTTTTTTCCTTCGTATTCATATCGGGTCCAATTAAAATTAATTTTTCATATAATATTTTATATTTATATTGCGTCCTTAACTAAAATAAAATTCATATAGAATATTATTCAATTTGCATGAATTCGATTATTCGAACCTGAAAATTCTAATTAAGGAGAGAAATCGATCTCTCAATCATCCCAACACAACCTATGTTGGTATTTACATGATTGTTAGTATAGCTTTCAAAACAAGTAGGCGTCAATTAATTCATCATGACAACTGGTTTTTTTTTTTAATCTGTCCATTTTCTAATTATTCTTTCTATGACTAAATTGAGAAACAAATATAGTAGCTAATTTTGTTATTGCCTCGGACGATTCACATAGTTACGTGGGAATTGGGATACCATTTTATTTCACAAATATTTCGTTTGAGCAACGTTCGTTATTAACTAGCTAGAATCTATAATATAATTAATTATTTCAATTGGATATATATGCATGTTTTGATTCGAGGACTCACTTGTAGTGGCATAATCATGATTTTTACGAAGACGTTTAAAATATAAAAAATTAATCATATGAAGAAAAGAAATTCTACTTCTATTAATATAAATTATATTTTGATTTTTATATATATAATATTTTAATTAAAAAAATTCATATAAACCCCTTATGTCTCTAAAGCCTGTTCTAGCTTGTCAAGTTACGTGTGACTTTAATTTGCCTTATTATTGGTCATGCAAATCTACAATAAAATAATTAATTATATTTTAGATTTTCTATCCACAATAAAATAATTAATTTGCTTTATTATTGGTCATGTTAAACGACAGACTTTCAAAGTCTCAATTATAGAATCTATATATATATATATAAAGCTAAATCTAGAATCGCTGATGTGGCATCCTCCAATGGCCAACATTTGCAATTATATGTTTTCTCTTCTTTTTTTTGAATTATTTCTGATTTTTTCCCTAAAAAAAATGCATAAATGAATTAAAACATCACACTAAATAGGAGTAATTAATCCGTCATCTGCAGCCCAAAAATATTTCGTTATGAGTCCATTCATCAAAACCTTTATTCATCCTTTTTTCCCTCTCTAGATTTTGTGCCTTTTTTCTTATTTTCTTGCCTTAAAATTTTGTAGAAATTAAGATAATTTTTTAAATTTTGTTCACCATTTATCACCTTTTCCTAAAACCTTTCTCTATTCCTTCTTAAAGATATT
>JAJOOH010033384.1:0-13345 GCA_029582605.1 Solanum gracilifrons
TATTATGTTCCCTTAGCTTGTGTTTAGAGGTTTGCTTGTTGAGTACCGTGTGGTTTGGTACTCACCCCTTGCTTCTACAATCTTTTGTAGGTTACGAGCCCGGATCTTCGTGATACCTTCCATTTTCTTCGTTTTCGAGGCTTTCTGTGGAGATCTGAGAGGTAGCTGTTTGTCATCTCAGCGAACCTTCTTACTCCTGTTTATGATTTTGTTTTTACTTGAAAGACAACGTCATTCGAGACTTGCGTATTTTTATTTCAATTCTAGTATTTATATTAGAGGCTTGTGCACGTGACAACCAGATTTTGGGGATTGAATTAAGTTGACTTGTTTTCATAATAGTAATTGTTATTGAACTTTGCTTTATTTCCGCACTTTATCGATATGATTGGGTTTTAGGCTGACTTGTCTTGGTGGGATACGACAAGTGCCATCACATCCATTTTTGGGTGGGTCGTGACATATATTGATATGAGATGAATTAAGAGTACTTTTTTAGAATTTATGAATATCAAAATGGTATTTTAAATACTCAATTGAGTTGATTAAATTTTGCTTCAAAAATTAATCAAATTGGAGAAAGACACAAAAAAATTAGTGTAGTGTCATGGTATCTACTGTACCACATCGGAAAAAGACACCAAAAATTAGCATTTATAATGCTATGACTTAAAATATAGGTAGAGTGGAATTTCAAGGAGCAACTATAAATGAGTGGGCATGAAATCTCATGGGGAGTTGGCATTAGGAGGGCAATTAAATTGAATCTCATGGGAGATTGGGCACTTATGAAATTGTGCAATGGGTGGGTAGTTGTGTGAGAAATATGGATAGGTAGGTATATATGTATCTAGGGGGTTTAATGAATAATAAAATAAATAAATAAATAGGAGATAATAATTAATATTGTTAAAAGAAATTTATTTGAATATCTTCTTGTGGCTTTACTTGCGAATAAATTGGTAAGAAAATTTATTTTTATCTTTTGTATTTTTTGCAAGAAAATTCGCAAGTAATTTACCTGCGGAATTAAATCCCTAGGTAAATAAGTTGGGCATTTTGAAATTCGTAGAAAATAATTACCTACGAAGGTTTTACCTTCGGATTTTTTTGATAGGAAAATCTGCAGGAAACTCATTTTCCTGCGAATTTTCATACATAATCCCCAGAAAAAATCCCCATGTAATTCATACTTTTCTTGTAGTGAATGAAGGATAAAAGGTTGGGCAGAAGTGAGGTAACGTGATCATATCAAGGAGGATAAATGTCACTATTTCTAAATATACCATACCCATCCCCGAGCCTATGTTACAAGCCAAGTAAAGTTTAATAGTGATCTTAATCTGATTGTCTAAAAGTGAAGTATAGAAAATAAGGGCAAGTCTGTGATATAGTGCAATCATGATTTATATTTCTTTTATAAGAGTGAAAGTTCGACTAGTTCCCAATATTGAAAATTATGGAGATTCCTTTTTTATGATGCACATCAGTAGCGCTATTAATTGTTGATTGGATAAGTAAATGTCGTCTATGTATGAAACCTTGTCTATTAGAATGGTGATGTCATTCATTAATCCGTATATGTTAGCTTGAGAAAGTGATAATTTGCACTAAATATGAATTAAGAAAAATAGAGTTTCATGCTTGTGGTGTTGAAATCCATTTCGTTGACGTAGGTTTTTAGTCTTTTTTCCCTAAGTTAGTCGTGATGTGATAGTTGTGGTAGTCTCTTAAGGACAAGCAATGATTTTCAGTTGAGGGTGTTGATGTGTCGCGTATTTACGACATTTATGACGCTTAAAACTTAGGATTTGTGTGAGTTATTTGTAGAATTTTAGTTTATTTAATGTTTTTTGTGGTTGTTCTGTAGGAAAATAAGATTCAGAGGCTAAGTATTGAGCGGCAAATGTAACAGACAAATTTTGGCCATCTACAAGCCACTGTACAGATTGTAGTTTGATCCACGAGCCGTTGATGACAGTCGTAGTGGAGATTCAGAAACTTGAAAAAACAACTCCGAGTTTTATGAGTGAACAATATGACCCATAAAGATTTGTACGATCCGTAGAATAAGTTCGTGGTTCTGATTTAGAGAAGGGGAACAAAAGTCTACTTTATACAAGAGCTGAGTTCGGGCTGTAAATGTTTTCATAGAGCATAGTTTATGTCTGTGGAAAAAGTTCAAACACTGTGTAATGCATGTCATCCATGAAGAGTGTCTACGAGCCGTAACAAGGGCAACGACCCATAAAGTGGGTCGTGAAAGCTGCCAAATATAGTTATTCCTAATTTGTTTTGGATATGATTTTGATGTCTATAAATACTTGTCTTAGGTTTTCTTTTAGATTATTATGTATGTTTTGATTCAGGAAATAGAAGTAAACAAATCTTTTGCTTTTATTCTTGAATTTTGGAGTAGAATTACGATTTCATCTTTGGTTTTTGACTTTGAACTTCTATTCAAGATTTTGAGTTTTCAATGTTCATATTGTAAGTGCATGATTATTTTTAATTTAATTATTATTGATTGTGATCATATAAGTATGAGTAGCTAAATCTACAACTAGGGTTGTGGGAACCATGAAGAATTAACGAAGTAGACCTAATACATAGTAATTCCTGAACGGTGTGTGTATGTATTATTTTTCCCTTCGCTATGATTTATTTTTAACATAGTACTATGTTAGAACTCGCCTTATTCCTACTTGCCTGACTAAGGGGGTAACAAATGAAAAAATGAATTACACAATGATGATTTGAGGCTATCAACCCTCATCTAATAGCTTGAACTTACTCATTAATAGCTAATTTGAGGTCAAAGGTAAGAATTATTAAAGCATACACTCGTAGACTAACCATGTTGCACGTTGAAATTCATCTACTTAGGCAACCATCCACTTAGGTGATAATTAACTTACCGATCTTGCATGTGACTGTAACGACCTGTTTCCATCTTATAGAAAATCCAACGGGGAAAGTATTTGGGCCAGAAAACTTTTTGGTTGTAACTTGAAATTTTCTAGCCTAGTTCAGATATGAATGAAATTAGAGTCACGCAAGTTAAGGGAAATTTGATAATGAATGAGAGGTTCAATAATAGATTTTATTGCATGAATAGATAGCTAAGACGTTAAAGAACCTGTAGGACTTTACGAAATCGAATTCGGGCGAGCAGAACTCCTGAAACTGATCTTAGCGTGAATGGGTAGTTTTTGAATATCATGGGTTAAAGGTGTGTTGTGAAATGGGGGTTTGGAACTCTAATTTTGACTCTCTGTTTCCGTGCAAGCCGCCAGGGCGGGGCCGCTGTGGCGGATTAGGTCCCGCTACGACGAGCCAATCACGACTTAAGTCGGAATTAAATCCCAAAAATGTTATTTTCTGCAAGTTTCGTTCTTGAGAGATAGGAGACGACCCTAGGTGATTTCTTGACATTTTCCACTACTTTTGGTGCTAAAGGTAAGGATTTTACTCCCCTAATCTGTTTTTCAATCCGTAGAACTTAGATTCTTGGTTATGTATTATTGGGGGAGGGTTTTGGACTGAATTGGATGTTGGGAAAAAGTTCTAGTTGCACCTTAGGATCATGGGTTTGGTCTTGGATTATTGGGTTTGTTATAATCTGGGTAAGTTAATTCTTAATTATTGATCCTCGCATTGAATTAATTATTTGTAGACCTAGAACAAGCGAAAAGAATCCGTAAATGAAAGATTCAAGTGCCTTAGGAGATTCAAGCTTGGTTTCGAGGTAGTTGATGGTTTGATTTCATGTTTATGTGATATGTGTGGGTAATTGATTCATTGTAATGCATGAATGTAGCAATGTTGATCATACCTAATGAAATGAGTATGAATGAACCAATGTATGCCATGATTCAACACTTGATTGTATGATTATGAGAATGTACATATAGTGTGATTGTGATTGTGGTTGTGTCGAATGGATCGGGTGTCACATTACGGCACACTAACTTGGATAGGGTTCCACATTCTGGTGTATATATGGGATCGGGTGTCACGTCCGGCATACTAATTGGGATCGGGTACCACGTTGCGGTACACTAACAGTTTGGGTATGAGTTCCATGAGAGAACCATTGAATTGTCATATTTACTTGTTATTGAGAGTGTAGAATTTGTACATTGCTCTTGAAATGATAACTGCGTTTACTTTCTGTGCATGCCATGTTTACTTTGTTGTGACTGCTTATATATATGTTACGTTTACTAGAATAGCCGCGTGATCCTACCAGTACACTGTGGTTGTGTACTGATACCGCACTTGCTTATTCTTTGTTGAGTACACGGCACCTTCATGCGGCTACTGATAGACCTCAGCTAGGAGAGTAGTGATCGAGATCGAATTTCAAGAGTGAGCCAGTTCTTTCAGGCTGCCATAGAGTCCTTCATTTTGTTTAGTCCATTTTATTCGGACTTAGACTTTTGCTTGGATACTTTTATATTTGGTTGGAGTTGTGCCCATTTTCTTAGACTTGTTGCACTTTAGATGTTTTGGTACATTGACTTTCAGGTTCTAGGAGTAGTCTTCCGCAATGTTTGGTCAATGTTTGGTCAATGTTTGGTAACGGTTTTTAATTAACTTTCGGAGTTTATGGGAACTCTAGTTTATTTTTGCATTTAAATATACTTCTGTAACTTTAAATTCCTTAGTTTTTGGTTAAGTGGTTTAGTTTGGGTTGTTGTAATGGTTCTCCCACCGGAGGGTTAGTGTATGTGTCAATCACGATGGTCTGGGTCGTGACAAAATTGGTATAAGAGCCCTAGGTTCATTGATCTCGGTGTACCAAAACGTGTCTAGTAGAGTCTTTGTAACGGTACGGAGACATCAGTACCTTTCTTCGAGAGGCAATAGGACTTTAGGAAAATCTCTTTGTTTTCTCTTGTCTCATTTCGTGCTATAACTTGATTCCAATTAGTATCTGGCGATCCGAATTGGTATCTAATCTCTTTCACTCTTCTGTCCGCTGATGGTTAACACTCGCTTCAACGGTGTCAGGCTCGTAACTCCCGTCAATGTGCCCGCTGAGGAGTCCGTATCAAGAGGTCACGATCGAGGGAAGGGTAGAGGCAGAAGAAGGGTAGCACCCGCTAGGGGTGAAGCTCCGATTGAGAATGCTCCCAGAAATGAGATCCCTTCTGCGCATCATGAAGTGATAAAAAAGAATGTGGAGGTTAAGAATGAGGAGGATGTTGGACAAGAGGAAGAGGCACATTCTGAGACTACAAGTATCCCTCTCTTAGACCTAGTGTTAGCTCAACAATTTATGTCTTTCTTGGAGGGATTGGTTGGTCTTGGAGTTCTTCCCACAGTTCAAGCAACTCAAACTCCTGCCAACCCCCATATTGCTATTATTGTCCCCAAGGTGGGTGGAACTGTAGGTACTGATGCTTTCTTCCGTCCTTTGTTGGTACTGCAATGACAGGTAATGAGAATGAGATGCTGACTAAGTTTCTAAAGCTGAAGTCGCATGTGTTCCATGATTCTGAGAGTGAGGACGCCTACAAATTCATCTTGGATTGTTATGAGAGGTTACATAAGTTAGGTATTGTACACAAGCATGGAATATAGTTGTGACTTTCCAACTTCAGGGCGAGGCTAAGCAATGGTGGATAGCATATATGAAATGCAGATCGTCAGTTCTACCCCCACTCACTTGGACCCAATTTCATGCTCTGTTCTTGGAGAAGTATGGCCCCGGTAGAATTCAGAGAGCTTATTTATCCGTCCTAGTGCTTCCCCGTGGGGTGCTTCTGTTTGTTAAGAAAAAAGATAGTAGTATGAGAATGTGCATAGACTACCGACAGTTGAATAGGGTCACCATTCGAAATAATTATCTGTTGCCTCGAATAGATGATCATTTTGACTAGTTGAATTGTCCATCACTTTTCTCTAAGATTGATCTAAGGTCTGGTTACCATCAGTTAAAGATTAGGCCTGAGAATGTACTAAAGACGACATTCAGAACCCGCTCTGGGGACTATGAGTTTTTAGTAATGTCATTTGGGTTGACAAATACTCCTGCAACTTTCAAGAGTTTGATCAACAGTGTGTTCAAACCATTCCTGAATTCTTTTGTGATTGTCTTTATTGATGACATTTTGGTCTATTCTAAGAGTAAGGAAAAACATGCCGACCATATTCGTGTTGTTCTGGGTGTTCTTGGGAGACAAAAGTTATATGCCAAATTTTTCAAGTGTGAGTTCTTGTTGGATTCAATTGCCTTTTTGGGGCATGTAGTTTCAAGAGAAGGGGTAATGATAGATCCCCAAAAGATTGAAGCGGTTAAGAATTGGGTTCGGCCTAGCTCTGTGACCGAAGTTATGAGTTTTATAGGGCTCGCTAGCTACTATCGTCGATTTGTGAAGAAATTTGCTTATTTTGCCACACTGCTGACAAAGTTGACCAAAGATGAGGTGCCTTTCGAATGGACCGAAAAATGTGATGAGAGCTTTCAAAAGATCAAAACTCTTTTGATCACAACACCTATTCTAGCACTATTGGTGGAAGGTAAATTTTTTATTGTTTATTGTGATGCTTCACATTCGGGTTTGGGTGTTGTGTTAATGCAGGATAAGAATGTTATAGCTTATGCATCGCGGCAGTTGAAGGTGCATGATAGGAATTACCCAACACATGATTTAGAGTTGCCAGTGGTAGTGTTTGCACTCAAGATCTGGCGGCATTACCTCTATGGTGTCAAGTGTGAGGTGTTTACTGATCATTGTAGTCTACAACATGTATTCACTCAAAAAGATCTAAATTTTAGACAGCGAAGGTGGATGGAGTTACTCAAGGATTATGATGTGACCATCCAGTATCATCCGAGTAAGGCTAATGTAGTGGCAGACGTGCTAAGTCGGAAGGCGGTGAGTATAGGTAGTCTAGCTTGCTTGAGTGTATCCAAGCGACCTTTGACTAATGAAATTCAAACCTTAAAATCTAAGTTCATACAGTTGGGCATCTCAGAGAAAGGTGGGGTGTTAGCTAGCATTGAGGTAAGGGCCATGTTCATTGAGGAGATCAAGGCCAAACATTTTGAGGATGAGAATTTGAATGAGCTCAGAAAGAAGACATTGTCTGGCAAGGCACAAGATGCGACTTTAGATGCGGGAGGTGCGCCAGTTTTAAAGGAAGGATTTGTGTTCCTCGAGTAGATGACTTGATTAAGAATTTGTTGACAGAATTTCATGGTTCGCGGTATTCTATTCATTCGGGTGTTACCAAGATGTACCGAGACTTGAAATGGCTTTATTGGTGATCTGGAATGAAGAAAGACATAACCGAGTTAGTGGCTAAGTGCCAAAAATGTTACCAGGTAAAGTATGAGCATCAAAGACTTGTAGGTTTGCTTCAAAGAATGCCAATTCCGGAATAGAAGTGGGAAATGATAGTTATGGACTTTGTGGTTGGTCTTCCCAAGACTTTGGGGAAGCTCGATTCCATTTGGGTAGTGGTTGACAGATTGACTAAGTCAGCCCATTTTATTCTAGTCAGAATAGATTATAATGCTCAGCAGTTGGCTTAAGGTGTAAGTGAAAAAGATAGCGAGGCTGCACGGGGTGCCCCTTTTTATCATCTCAGACCGTGGTACGCATTTCGCATCCAAGTTTTGGATGAAATTACATGATGAATTGGGCACACAACTGACTTTTAATACAACTTTACATCCATAGATGGAAGGACAGTCAAAGAGGACTATTCAAGTGTTAGAAGATATGTTGAGGGCGTGTGTGATTGACTTTGGAGGGAATTGGGATAAGTTCCTACCGTTGTGTGAGTTCTCCTATAATAATAGTTACCACTTCAGCATTGACATGGCACCATTCGAGGCACTTTATTGGAGGGGATGTAGATCACCCATATGATGGTTTGAGGCTGGAGATGTGAAGCCATTGGGGGTTGATTTAGTGAAGGATGCTCAAGATAAAGTGAGAAGTATTCAAGCTAAGCTTTTAGCAGCCCAGAGTAGACAAAAAAAGCACTACAAAAAAATGCTCAATTTATGGCAGTTAACATGAGGGAGTTCTTAAAAACTCCACTATTAATACATTTTGTAACATTTTTTCTGACTCCCACAATATAAATCTTTTTGTGGTAGTTTTATTAAGGAGGTTAGAGAATTGCCATAAGTTAGTATAGTTTGTGGGGATTATCGACCCCCCAAAAATTTGTTATGTTACTTTTCGAAGTTATATATATATATATAACAATTAATGTTGAAAGTTAATTTCATTATATATACATATTCTCCTTCTTTATTTCAATTTGATTGTAATCTTTGATTATTTTTTTTAATCTATTAAGATAAGCTTGAATATTTTTTCTACTTTGTATATCCAATTTCACTTCAACGTTTTATCTTATATATAGTCGTACTATAATTTGTATTAAGATATCTTATATAGTCACATTCACTATTATTTATTTTTGCTAAAATTTTAACTTTATTTAAGCTTTTGTAATACTAAAGTTAAATTAATTAATTAGTCACTTGTTAATAAACATTAAAAAGAAAAAGCTTGTTTTGTGCATAAAAAATAAATAGCAATTATTTTCCCACCAAAACATTAAAAATAGCCTTAAAACAAAAAGAATTCCCCACTAACTCCCATAAAATTTTCAAACCAACCAAATAACCACCCCCCTTCCCACCCCGTCCCACGTAACACTCCCACACCCAAATCCCATATAATTCCCCCCGTAACTTATTACTTTTCTGTCACCCTCTCCTCTTTTCCTTTATCTCGAACTCTTTTTTTACTTCTTTTTCAGGTAATCTTTTAGGTGACTGTGAATTTTAATATTTTGCTAATCAGTTTTTTGTCTTGTAGGTTTTGCACAATGGAATAGATGGTAAATAAAATTTTGCATATAAATATTGATCTTAATTTTTTAAATGTAAATATTGATCTTTGTAAGGTGAGTTTGATTATCCACATTAGAATTTTTTGCTATTATTTATAGTATTATTTAATTTGTAGACAGTTTGTATTTTACAAGCTGTTAAATCTAATGCATTAATGCCTTTACATATTTCAGGATTTGTTTAAATTTTCACCACATCGTAAAGTTATTTATAGTTGACCTTTAATTGATTTCAGGTAAGCCTCAATTTTATTTTTGTTTAGTTAAATATCATGTAATAATTTTATTCTTGATTGAATTTAACTATTGCAAATTATAGGATAATTTTGCATATGAGATTATGATCAACTTTTGGAATGAACTAAACTTTGATTATTTTTTTCAATACGTAAAAAATATATGTGTATCAATATATGTTTTTTTCTAATTATGTATAGTTTTTTTTTGTATTGTTTTAGCTTGCTTCACCTTGGATAAGAGATTGAGGGACAACAACCTAAATCACCGAACAAATGCTCTAGAATTTTTTTTATATTTATTTTTTGTGAATTTTTTATGATTTAAAATGTAATGTTGAAGTTATTATACACAAGTTTGTATTACTTTTATTTGACATGAGTTTGAATTTGTGAAGCTTATAAATATAAATTTGTTTAGTGAAATTTGATTTGCATTAAGTGTGTTATTTAATAAAATTATTTAATTATATTATTTTTAAGGCTTAATGTAAATTAAATTTTATTTTTATTATTAAAATAATAATAATTTTGTAAGACTCCACAAATCAAATTATGTAAATATTGATCTTATATCACAAAAAATTTAATCCAGAAAAATAAAAAATGTAAAATTTTGAGATCATGTTGTGATGGTTTTAAACCGTCACAAATTGATACTACAAAACCTCCACAAATTTATCAGTCATTTTGTGGGGGGCGTCGTGGAGGTTTACTAAAATCTCTACAAATATACTCGTGGCAAGAGTAATTGTAGCATTTTTAAAAACCGCAGCAATTTAATTTGTGGGGTCCCTAAAATGCCACAAATTGACAAAAATGACCCCCATAAATTGAGCTTTTTTTTTGTAGTGAAGTATGTAGACCATAAGGTAAGGGACATGGCATTTCAGACTGGTGAGAAAGTTCTTCTTAAAGTATCACCCATGAAATGGGTGATGAAGTTTGGCAAGAAGGGCAAGCTAAGTCCGCGATACATTGGTCCATTTGAGATTCTTGACTGTGTAGGGCCAGTGACTTATAGATTGGCTTTACCACCTAGCTTATCTGGAGTTCATCCAGTGTTTCATGTGTCCATGTTGAAGAAGTAACATGGGGATGGAGATTACATCATAAGGTGGGACTCAACATTGTTAGACAAAGATCTTCAGTATGAGGAGGAACCGATTGCAGTTCTTGATCGTGATGTCCGGAAGCTTAGAACCAAAGAGATTAAGTTTGTTAAAGTTCAATGGAAGCATCGTATAGTTGAGGAAGCCACTTGGGAAACCGAGAAGGTCATGTGAGATAAGTATCCCCAGTTGTTCGATGATTCAGGTACTACTCTACCCTTACTTTAGCCGTTTTTCCTAGTTTGTCATTCAGGGACGAGTGATGGGTAAATTGGTATCTATTGTAACGACCTGTTCCCGTCGTTATAGAAAAGCCAACGAGGAAAATTTTTGGGCCAGTAAACTTTTTGGTGGTAACTTGAAATTTCCTAGCCTAGTCCAGATTTGGACGAAATTGAAGTCACGCGAGTCTAGGGAAATCTGGTAATGAATAAGAGGTTCAGTAATGGATTTGGTTGCATTAATAGATAGCTAAGACGTTAAGGAACTCGTACGACCTTACGGAATCAAATTCAGGCGAGTAGAACTCTCGAAACTGATCTTAGCGTGAACAGGTAGTTTTTAAATGTCATGGGTTGAAGGTGTGTTGTGAAATAGGGGTTTGGAACTCTAATTTCAAATCTCTGTTTCCGTGCATGCCACCAGGGAGGGATTTATTCCTCCAGGGCGGGGCCGTTGTGGCGGGTTGGGTCCCGCTACGACGGATCAGTCGCGACTTAAGTCGGAATTAAACCCCAAAAACGTTATTTCTACAAGTTTCATTCTTGAGAGCTAGGAGATGACCCCAGGCGATTTCTTGACAGTTTCCCACTACTTTTGGTGCTAAAGGTAAGGATTTTACTCCCCTAATCCATTTTTCAATTAATGAACTTAGATTCTTGGTTATGTATTATTGGGGCAGGGTTTTTGGACTGAATTAGATGGTGGGGAAAAGCCCTAGCTGCACCTTAGGATCATGGGTTTGGTCTTGGGTTATTGGGTTTGTTATAATCCAGGTAAATTAGACCTTAATTATTGATCCTCGAATTGAATTGATTGTTTGTAGACCTAGAGCAAGCGAAAATAATTTAGAAAGGGAAGATTCAAGTGCCTTAGGGGATTCAAGCTTTGTTTCGAGGTAAGTGATGGTTTGATTTTATGTTTATGTGATATGTGTGATAATTACTTCATTGTAATGCATGAATGTATATGAATGTAGCATTGTTGATCAAACCTAATGAAATGATTATGAATGAACCAATATATGCCATGATTCAACACTTGATTGTATGATTATGAGAATGTACATATAGTGTGATTGTGATTGTGGTTGTGTTCAATGGGTCGGGTATCACTTTCCGGCACACTAACTTGGATCGGGTGCCATGTTCCGACGCATATATGGGATCGGGTGTAACGTCCAACACATTAATTGGAATCGGGTACCACGTTCCGGTACACTAACATTTTGGGTATGAGTTCCATGAGGGAACTATTAAATTTCTATATTTACTTGTTATTGAGAGTGTGGAATTTGTACATTGCTCTTGAAATGATAACTGCGTTTACTTTCTGTGCATGTCATATTTACTTTGTTGTGACTGCTTATATATATGTTGCGTTTACTGAAATAGCCGTGTGATCCTATCAGTACACTGTGGTTGTTTACTGATACTGCACTTGCTCGTTCTTTGTTGAGTACTGGGCACCTTCAGGCGGCTACTGATAGACCTCATCTAGGAGAGTAGTAATCGAGATCAAATATCAAGGGTGAACTAGTTCTTTCAGGATGCCATGGAGTCCTTCATTTTGTTTAGTCCATTTTATTCAGACTTAGACTTTTGCTTAGATACTTTTACATTTAGTTGGGGTTGTACCCCTTTTCTTAGACTTGTTGCACTTTAGATGTTTTGGTACATTGACTTTTAGGTTCTAGGGGTAGTCTTCCGCAATGTTTTTGGTTAAGTGGTTTAGTTTGGGTTGTAGTAATGGTTCTCCCACCGGAGGGTTAGTGTGGGTGCCAATCACGACGGTCTGGGTCGCGACAGTGATGCACCAGAAAAAGTTACTAAAATCCTGTCTTACTTAGTTACGAATTCATGGAGAATAAATAACCCTAGTTTCATCTTTAATTGATTCAAATTAAAACACGTGAACTTGCTACCTTGTTATTTGCTACTTGTGACGACATTAGAACCATTTTTTATCACACAATTCCTCCCTCCACCCCCTTAGGAAATAATACGAATAATACGAGCTCAAATAATAGCAATTGAATTAAGTCCAAATCATACTCCTCTTGGGATATATCCTAACCTTTTTTAGGTTCTATATTTGAACAACGACCGCTTTATACTTCTTTTGGGAGCTATAATTTGGGCATATCAAGATAGTAACAATGTCCTATCATGGTCTAAGTGCAATAAATTAAGGTGTGTTGGTGTATATATCTTAAATTATAATTGAAAATAAAGTAAATAAAAATGAATAAATTAAATATTCAGGCCGAAACACGAATATTTTGCTCAATTTAAGGAGATTTAAGTTGACTGTGGTATAATATTCACCAATCCAGTAGTATAACTTTCACTTGTCCCCTCCAAGATACAACAACCAACAACATTGTACAATTCAAATAGCTCCAAACTAGTTGAACAATCCAAAGCTCCACCAAAAAAACACCTTAATTCCTTCAACATAAAATTAATCTCTTTGGTATAGTGAATCAATTGGAGACTTGAAATATTTTTCTTTCTCTCAATTCTTTTTTTCACTACTCTAACCTCACTGCACACGACTACAATATGTCTCATCCACTTCTCATAATTCTCATACTTAATATAATATTTCTCAAACACACAGGAAAAACACTACTATTTCTAGATATAAATTTTTTTCATAGATTAAATAACAAATTAGTGGGATAATAATATTGTAGAATATGTAGTGGGTAATTAATGTGAAACATGTAACAGTAGTTAGATGAGTTGCACCAAAAAATAATGCTCACTTTCATCACTAACTCATGCAAATTATTAGGGTAAAAAATCTAAGTATACAACTTAAGTACCTTAATTACTACTATATAGCAATACTTTTTTTCCCACTTATATAGCAATAGTTTTTTTTTTT
>JAJOOH010033406.1:0-12628 GCA_029582605.1 Solanum gracilifrons
TAGTGATCCTAGAGTCTAAATTGGGGAGTCTAAGCAGTGAAAATAAGGGCAAGCATATGGTACTGGGCACTTACTGTACTTACTATACTCAAAGTCATAGTCATTGTGTGAAAGAAACGGGATTTCGTTTGAAGCGAGGGCACTAGTTGCATTTCCAGAAAGTTTGTACTTTGGTGATAGTAAAATAGTGAATGTTGTGTGTTGGTTGGTCGATTGCTGTCATGGTTTGATCCACATGAATTAGCTTGTCGAGTCTAAGAGAACAAATTTTGCACCCAGAAAGTGAGTGGGATAGAGAGCCAGATGATTGCTTGTGCTTGAATTGCTAGCTTCTGTACAAGTGTCGTTTAAAGTCTAAGTGCGTCGCTTGAGGACAAACAACGAATTTATGTTGAGGGTGTTGATATACCGTGAGTTTATGATATTTCTAATACATTTCACTTACAAGTTGTGTGTGTCTAGGGCCTTTTTGTATTGAATTTTTATGTGTTTTTATCATATTTTGCAGGAAAGATGTTCAGGCGTGGAATTAAAGAGATAGCTGAAAGAAATGCAGAAAAGGGAATCTCCGGAGGTGATCTACAGACCGTAGGTCCATTGACGCTTCGTAGATGGTGATCGTAGATCAGAAGCCAAGACATGGAATACAAATCAGGGAAATCTGACCAAGTGTGGAACCATGATGACCATTGATGGTGCGTAGATTGATCTACAAACCATACTGTTGATCCGTAGATTAAGACTGTGAGGGTTCCAATACCTGTTTTTTGAAGATTCTAAGTGTAGAGCTACCGAAGGGGATTGACAGATCGTAAATTGATCTACGATCCGTACTGCAGTTCCATCATTTGATTCTGAGAAGCTGATTTTTTGGAAGTTGATATATTTTCTAAGTCCTGGCTGACGGAAGGGGCTCACGGACTGTAGATCCATTGACGGTCGTGAGTCATTCTCCTGGAAGAAGACGCATGCCGGTAACAAACTTTCCTCATTTTATTTTCCTTTTAATTTAGGACTTGTTTTCTATAAATAGGGCATGTAAACCCCGTTTTTGGGGTTAGACATTATTATTTTAGTTCTATTTTGTGACTTGGGAGATTATTCTTGCAAACCTAGCAATTATTAATTTCCTAATTTCGTTTTGAAGATTTTGGTGTTCCAATTAAAGTTGAAATTCTGGGTTTATTATTCTTCTTATGTATGTTCATAATTCTTTTATTGAAAATAATGAATTGTGTTCATATGATTATGGTTAACTAAACACCACAACTAGGGTTGTGGGAATCGTGAGCGATTAACAAAGTATGTATAGTAAATAAGCAATTCTTGAATATTGTTGTTGCATGCATTGATAATTCTTTCGTTTAGAAGTCCTTTTAACGAGTGCACGTGTTAGAACTCGCCTTGTTGCTACTTGCCGGACCAAGGAGGTAATCAAAAAGAAAAGAATTATTAACATAGATTTAGTGTGATACTATCTAATAGGCTAGTGTCGATTGGTGCGAAGTAATAACTCAGCCAAACATCGATTATGATGTCTAATATGAGGTAAAGGTAAGGGTTAGTAAATTATACACACGTACCCGAACCAAGGTGCGGAGTGAAATTCTCTAGATGCCGGACCAAGGATTTAGAGATACGTAACTTATCACTTTGTTTGTAGTACACTAGGAAAGGATTTCTAGTACTAGGATTCCTGCGTTATAAGCTTGTGGGGAACACATATACCCTAGTTATTTCTCTCATCTTGATAACAACCAAAATTGAGTTTTGATTACTGATTACTTAGTAAGTTCTTACAATTTATTTCACAAAAACTCCCCTTTTTATTACTCGTTTCTGGAAGTAATTTGACTAATCGAATATAAATGTTGGTTAAATTTAAGTCTAAATCATTTTCCTCGTGGGATCGACCCCAACCTACAAGCTGGGTTCTTTACTTGCTAATGACCATTTATGCTTCTTTAGGGAGGTTTAATTAGACCCCAGGCTTGACGCCTTAGGATGATGGAGGACAGACTCATTCTGGGAAGGCATAATGGTACAGCTGATAAAGCCAAACCAGAACTAGGCAGCAACACTCAAGTCCCTCTTATCAATGGGGGCTCTCACCTCGATTCACCTCGGGATGGTATCAGAAATCGAAGGTGCCAGCCATCCTTTCAAATCATCTAAGGACTGAGCAAAAGGCAATGCATCATAATGGTGCGTAGAATTCAGAGCTCTACCCAGTACAATGTTTATGTACTCACTATAGCACCTAACTTCCTTTCTCCGTACCACGAAATACTTCACCGGTCTGAACTCTCTCGCCTTTTTCTTGCTCTTCGGGACCAATTCCCCATAGGCTATATAGAATTCCCGGACCCATGAAGTAATGTAAGGGCCTCGGGGTCTGGTAAACTAATCAAACCTATGGTAGTGGAGGGTGTCCCTTACATCTTAGTACTTGCCCTCCAGGCCTTTTGTCGTAAGCAACTTCTCCTCTAAGATAGTTTGCAAACCATCACCTTTTAAACAGTTCAGAAGCCTGGGAGGAGGAATGAATTGTGGTATAGGGGTCACAGTAGGTGCCTAAGTTGACGTTGAGTCTGCTGGTGTGGAAACAGGTGGGACACTAGCTATGTCAGGTTGAGATCTAGCCAAGATTTCATTCCGCCGTGACTACAAAGGCAGGTCATCCTTAGGCTCAGATAAAGCAACCTGGAACCAGTAGTCACACTAGAGGATATGGGACTCTGGACCTTGCCTTTCTAACCTAGAGGAGACTCTTTTCTTCCCTTCTTTGGAGGACCTGATCCCCCTTCATTTATAGTGATACCCCGTACTCTTTTCCGGGGTGGTATGTCAGTGTTTGTCCTCACTATATCTGCAAAGCATCAAGAAAAAGTTAAAAATAACTAAATCAAATTCAAAGAAAAATAGTTCCAGACAGACTCGCCAAATCACTTTGGCGAGCTAGATCGGCCTCCCCGAAAGGATTGGCTCTAAACTTTTGGCAAGTCAACGATGTGAAAGGCCTTTCCGTGAATCGCCGACAATTTTCGGTGAGAAAGGGCCAGCCCGCCGAAATTTACAATACAAAAAGGGCTAGGGATGCAGACAAAAGGCGATTGAGAAATCTTTTGGCGAGTCGCCGAGTTCCTTCGGTGACCTGAGGCTTCTCGCCGAAAGTTACAGAGCCCAACAACATATTAAGCATGAAATTAAAGGCGATATAGGGACATTCAGCGAACCGCCGAGTGGTTCGGCCAGCTCGCCAAACGACCCAACGTGCCTACTTTCAACCCAACTTTTCAAATTCAACCCCGCAACCCATGCAAACAAAATCAATGCATGCACAACTCAAATTAAAACTAGACCCATAGTACCCATTACCCTGGGATACTCAGACATCTCCCGGTTTGTCCAAATTTGGCCAATTAATAACTTTTGCCCTTAAGAACGACGTCACCGGTTCTATCATCAGCCAAATTACGTTGTTTGGCACAAATACGGGCTACTCAGACTTCACCCAACTATACCAAACAACATACAAGCACAACCCTACAAAATTTAATTCATTTTAAGGCAAAAAAATACGGGATTTCAACACTCAAAACATTATGGGCAAGATTATCGAATCAAATCAGGCATTTAAACATACTATTCCTATCAGAAAGTCCCAGCACACTTCAATCAATTTAAACTATTGCAAATGGGTAAAAAATTGTAAAAGTAAACACGGGGTTTGGAAAACCAACCTTTTATGCGGATTCAAATGATTTTAAAATGCTAGGCGGACATCTAATCCCAGTCCAAGCACAAATCAACAACTAAAATACACTAAAAATGCAAAAATATATAAAGACTAAAATACGGGTGTGAGTTTGGGAAGATTAAAAGTGAGGAAAGTGAAGAGTTTGATAGTTTAAACCTTTGGCTTTATAAAAACCGTCCAGTTCTCGCCCAATCAGCGACATCAGTCATGGTCGCCGACCCACTCGGCAACACTCCACGTGGTCAGTTACCTCGCCAAGTTTTACAAGACTTCCAGTTAATGTGGGGGTTCAAACGGCGGTATAGGTCGCGATCGCCGACCTGGTCGGTGATTTGCCAATAATTTCCTGGGCTCGCCGAGTTTTACAAACTCTAATGAAAAATTATATTGAGTCCAATGGCGGTCTGGGTCAGGGTCACCGCCCTTTTCGGCATTACGCTGATTGGATCTTAAGCTCTCTAATATGAACTTTTCACACAACTTTCCCACTTCGACCTACCCAAACAACACAACATTATTTCTTAAAGCAAAAATAAAAGGATAAAACCTTGGGTTACCTCCCAAGAAGTGCCTTAGTTAACGTCGTGGCATGGTGCAAGTCCCCACTTAAGTTCCATTAGTGAGGTTTGCCTTATTTTCATTAAGGAAACCCCCTTTTTGGATTTGGGTAGAGGTCATTCAACACTTGACCCATTTGGGACACTAGTAGCTGAATGAGAATGGAATGTGAGGTCGTCATTTGGTTCAACATGAAGACATTTTTATCAAAATGGTGCCACTGCCGGGGAGTGGTGTTACTTGAGAATCTCTTATCTCCTCCAACACTCTGT
Source organism: Solanum gracilifrons (assembly GCA_029582605.1). Lineage (NCBI taxonomy): Eukaryota > Viridiplantae > Streptophyta > Magnoliopsida > Solanales > Solanaceae > Solanum > Solanum gracilifrons. The sequence goes on from JAJOOH010033406.1 coordinate 4,591, forward strand.
CGTGTTCTTCAACTTTGTGTAGAATGAGTAAGAGGACCTCTTCAATTTTCCCGCTATTTTGCTTTTTCATCTTTCCATGCTCATGAGGGAGAATGTACCTGTCTGTCTTTTTGGACAGTACCTCTAAGTCCTTGACGTTTTGGGCCAAGATATCCAGCTGACCCAACAATGTGGCCAAGTGTTGGTCCTTCTCAGTTTTCTTGTTGGTTTTGGCCACACAATCAAGGAGTTGCGTTGCGGTCTCTGCTCAAAACAGCAACACACAAGCCAAAACTAAAAATTAAGTAACTTCAACTATAATTAACAAGAATAAAATTCAACTTAACTAAAAAATTTCAACTAACACCACTCCTCGGCAGCGGCGCCATTTTGATAAGAACGCTATCAAGGTTCCTTCATCCAATACTAAACATCAGCGATCGTTCAATAGTCATATAACCCACCTAGTAAATTGGGGTCCAGTCCCAAGGGAGTGGTTCATAATTGAGAATCAATAGGCAAGAAAGAATATGCTCAAGTCAATCATACCTAAAAATATTTATGAAGAAAAACATAATTCAAGTTTGGGGTGACACATGAGTCAAATATCAAAGGGGGGTTTGTCTCAATTATCAACTAAAACAACAAAATAATTAAAAAATACGAATATAGAGACGGGATTTTTGGGATGTGATTGGATTATGGGCCAAGGTAAACAACCGGGTAATAGCAATTAATAGTAAACATCTGCAAATTAGTGAATAAGCTAGACTTTAGTGGGGCTAAACTTTCTCTCAAAAATTTACCCCGAATAAAATTGGGTTCTCTCGAACACCAATAAGTAGTAATGAAGCACAACCTTCGCATTAGTCCATTACCTCTCTGGAGCTGAATGTGTGGAAAATGGTTTATGATTCACTCTCCCGAGTTGAACACATGATAACCCAATACCCCCATAGCATCGATTCAGTAATTTTGATTTTAAAACCTCTCTCTCGAGCAAGCGAAAAACACGAAGTTAAGGTTGTATTTGGAACTACAACCCATTGAATTCAACCATGATTACTGAACGAAATCACTTTTAAACAACAAATAAACTATCAATTAACAATACCCAGAAGTTAAATCAATCCATAATCACAAAATTACACCCCAAAAATTGAGGTTTTAGCTAGACATAGTATAAAGGTAAAAATTGTTACCAGGTTGTGTTTCCAACAACTGGGTAGGATTGATATTGTCTTTACAAAGGTCTAAGAAGAAGAATCTTCAACACCCACTTCCACTTTCTTAGAAATGAAAATATTCAAATCTTCAAAGCTAAGGAAATATTGTCTCTCTATTCAGTTCTCAGCTCTAAACTTCAAAAATTGTATAATAATATGATTTAACAAAAGATCCGATATTAAGCTAAAAATTTAAACAGGTATTTATAGTTGTCAAAAATTGTGTTGCGAAGGACCATTTGGCGTAATAACTCAGGATCACCGATCCACTCGGTGGTCCACCCTTTGGTTCATTTCATCACCTTTTTTCTTTGGCCTTCATCATCTTCAGGGCTTGTACTTTGGGCGATATGGCACTGTATTGCGGACTATTCAGCGACTCGCTGACTACTCTTTTCAATCACCGAATTAATAATCTCCTATAGGGCTTGGCACACTGGAACATTAGACGAGACAATGGTCAGTTGGCAATTCGCCTAATGGATTAGGTGATCCCCAGGCTTTCTTTTCTTCGTTCTTTTAGCTGCCTTGTTCTTTTTGCGCAATAAGGTCCACGCTTTGTTCCTCAATCCAAATACCTGATATTCAAGGATTTACATCAGTTATTGACACAAAATATGCATTTGAGGACACTAAATCTATTATAATAAAGCCCTAAATGAGTCCAAATCATGGACTCATCACCGATCAGTGCGCGAACTCAAGAGTCACGTAGGGGCTGGACCATATTTAAAATCAAAAGTCTCCCTTATTTTATACTTTTGGACTTCCAAACTTCAGAACGACATATTTTTTTACCCTCGTACTATTCTACTTGCTTTTTGTGTTGGATCTATAACTCGGGGAGGATTTTTGGATTCGTTGCTAGCCTAGATTTTCTAATTCTCTACATCTAAGGTTGGTTTTTTGAATCATTCTTTACATTTTTGTGAAGTCGAGTGCATAATCATTTTGTGGTTGTTCTCTGTGCATAATTATGATTTGTTGAATTTGTGGCGTTAATGTTTTCCAGTATTTAGTTTAAATTATTGATGTTAATTGGTATTAAATTGTGAAATCCTACGCTTTTGCAAGATTAAACCTGTTGGGTTGTGTTGAATTTATTGTGGGTTTAGTGGGGGTGTAGTTTGAGTAACCTGAATTGTGTCAATTGTCTGATTTTTCCCAATGATAGAGTGGTTGACGTCATTCTTAAGGGCAAAAGATGTCAATTGGCCAATTTTTGCCAAATTGAGGGAAGACTCAGTACCCTGTGGGCATGGTAGTATGGTCCTGAGACTAATTACATAGAGTAATAGTTTAATTTTGTTTTCCAAGGCTTCGGGTTAGATTTTGAATGTCGGGGTGAAAATATTGTAAATTCGACTATTCGGCAAGTTGGGTCGAACTCACCGATGGGTTCAACGGTTCAACTAAAGACCCCTCAATTGCCTTTTGATTCTCCATGTTTGAGGTCTAATTTATGTAACTGCCAGTGATATGCCTAAGCTCGCCGAAAGTCCCTTCTGATCGCCCTTTTGCGCCCAAAATTGCTAAAATTGTTTTGTAACATTCGGCGAGCTACTTCTAGTTGCCGAATGGTGTAAGTAATTCCACAAAAGGCCTTGAACATTTCTGACTTGTTCAGAATATTTGCTGATCTTACTCTGTAACATTCGGCAAGACAAATCTTGGCTCGCCGAATGGGGTTAGTGACTCGCTGAACGGGTCGGCGAGTCTTCTGAAACGATTACATTGTAATTTTTCTGAACTAAGTCTAACGTTTTCAACAATGTTTTGAAGGTATGGCTAGACCTAAAGTCGGGGGAAGAAATCCACCGCTCTGAAAGCGGACTAGAGGGATAGTCATTAATGAGGATCTGCAGCCTCCCGGGCCATGGTATCTAAACTTCCTCTAAAAGGGGTAAAGAGCAAGGGGAAAGGCCATGTACAACCCACACTAGCGGAGGGGAGCTCTGATAGTGAGTGTATTTATGCCAGTCACCTTACCACTTCTAAGAGTGCGGGGCACTCTGAGGGCAGTTCTCCGGCCTCCGTCTTTGAGCCGGAAGTTAACCAGTTCCTACAAGCTAGGAGAGTGGAGCTACACTCCAAGTCATTGAATGATTCGTCTAGGATCTCGGTGCCTCCTACGGCTCCTCCACCTCCAGCTCTAGCTCAACTAGGAATGCAGGTTCCTCCACCAGTTCACACTCTTACTCCCCGGTCACTCAATAGACTAAAGGCCAAGGGTTTGAGGGTCATTCTAGAAAAGAAGAGATTGTCTAGTGACGGTGTGGTAGACTGGTACCTAGAAGTGTGGAGTACCTTGAAATTTCACAAGTTTGAGGTTTTCACAAAGCAGCGAGCCTCTTACATTCCTACTTGGGTTCGGGAGTTCTACTCGACATACATGGAGTTGGTGTCGAAGGGTAAGAAGAACACCAGCGCCTTCAAGCCAGTTAATTATGTAGTAGTGCGGGGCCAAAAGGTAAAGTGCAGAAGCTCAGATATGAATGACGCACTCGACAATACAATGAACTTCATATCTTAATACATTGACAAAATCAATAAGAAGAACCTCGATGCTTTAAAGGCTTGGCTAGCACCTCTAATCTTTAATGTTACACAGATGTGGATTGAGCGAAGTGTGGCGATAGAGAAGGACCAGAACATGGCAGCCAGATACTTGTTTAGGTTTATTGGCAACACCATTATGCCTTCGCAGAACGAGTTGATCCTCCAGCAACAAACTCAATTCGATAATTGTCTAGTCACAACGAGATGCAAAGAGTTCACATATTGTCTACGCAACTTCAATTGGCCTCATTGTAGACATACATTTTTGTTCGTTCGATTTTGAGCACTATTTAAGTCATCGGTATTGATCAAAAACGAGAATCAAATTTGCTAAAGAACAACTACATTCAAGTACATACAAGAGTGGGAGAAATTTTTGGAAGGTTCAAAAATCATTTACAATTAAAGCAAAAGGAGCCAAAAGCTCAAACATCCACAGAAAGCAGTGTATAACATAATATCAAGCATAATGACACAAATATAAAATCAAAACATCAGTCACGAATAGCACACAAAGGTGGGCGTCACCCCACCAAAAATAAAAACATTTGCCCACAAATGCAAACAAAGTAATATCTAGAATTGAAAATAAAGAAAGAAAATGAGGGAGGTAAAGAGGGGATCATGTCTAAGCGATCACTCCATTTGTCTGGGCCTCAGCGCCCGGAATCACCTCAGTTGTGCCAGCTCCACTAGAGATAGAAAAAGGTGTATTTGCTAGGGAAGCCTGCACAGTCACATCTATCATGGTTGTTTCATTCTCAGTCAGGTCCTCATCTGCAGTTCGCTCAGTCTCCTCAGGCATCTCCTCATTAGTCTCTGCCTCTGACTCAGGGTCGACTGTCTGCTCCATTTTATCCTCATGTCCGCTGGTAGTCGGAGGCATCTTAGGAACATCTGGAATTTCTACTGTTCCAAAAACCATGGACATATCGGTGGATTTCAGGTAGTCCACACCATTCCTCAGCTCAACAATGGCAGCTTTTAAAGTTGTTACCTCCTCGGTGGCCCCTTGGCCAAGCTCGCACACCGCTATCCTCACTGTAAGGGCATCAATAGAATCGCTTAATAGTCATACGACATCAGCCAGGGCAGTCTGAATCATACTTGGAATGGAGGCCTCGAGTCTGGCAACTCGATGATCAGCAAAATGGGCAATTTGTCCTATTCGGAGTAATAAAGCTTGGGTGATTGGAGTCTACGAGACAACAACAACATATCTAGGAGGCAATGCAGGAGCAGGAAAAGATGCCTCTGCAGGTAATGAGTGTTCGTCTACAACCAGAGATGAGTCCACCAGGGCAACCCTCTTCTTCTTCTCAGGCTGGTCCTTTAAATACTATACCTCTACGAATATCAGTAGAGGATGTGGTAGTTACTTCCACATCCATTTTTGCATCTCTAGGTACCCGAGCATGTCTGCAAACCTCTGTGATCAATACCGGAAATGAGAGGGAAGTCTGATGGTGCTTGGCCCTCATGACCATATCCTGTGCTATAATCATCGCCAAATTGAGTCTCATCCCATCAAAGATATAGCCTAGGCAGTCTGCCTTGGCTAAGCGAAGAATATATTCGTTTTGGGAGAGATTCATCATGCTGCTGATGAAACCAAACCAATACCTCGCTGCTACATTCAAGTCATTCTTTTCTATTGGAGCCCCTTCCTCCAACCACTTCGGAGTACCATCTGAAATCAGTGGGGCTAACCACTTATTAATATTGTCCAACTTCTTTTTTCTGATCATATGCTGGCATTCATCGTCAATACGTGTGGATACACTCAAGACTGTGTGGATATCAACACTATCACACTTTACTTTCCGGCCTCTTACAACCATGTAGTCAACCAGCTTGAAGTTAGCTACCGGCTTCCTTCCTCGTAGTATCAATGCACTGTATGCGCTGTAGAATTCCCTAACCCAACTTGGAATATATGGGCCACGGGGTTTTGTGAAGATCTGGAACTTCTGAGATTTCAGGCAATCCATTATCTCTGGGTACCTGTCAATAACCCCATTCATGGACAAACGCTTCTCCTCAAGAATCGTTCTCGGTGTCCCTCTATCGTTAATCTATTCATCAACGATGGAGGAGGACCTTACACAAGAGGGGCTAGGACCACATCCTGTTTTTCAACTGGAGGAAGAGGAATGGTAAGTTGAGGGTCCCTGATCCTAAATAGATCATTCATATTTTTAGATCGTAGCTCTGCCCTCTGTGCTGCTACATGCTCATCATCATTAGAAGCTGTAATCTAGGGCTCTTGGTTCTCACCCTTACTTTTAGAACTGGTGAGGTGAGTGGTGTAGATGTCGTCACTTTCGGAGCTGACATCTGGTGACTCAGGTGCCTTTTCTTTTTCCTTGCCTTTCCCATCATTTGTGCGGAGTTTTGTGGCCTTTCCCATTGGTGCAGCTACGTCCTCATTCAGTATAATCCCCTTTGATTGCCCTTGAGGTGGCACGTTTCGTCCTGCAACTTTAGGTCTGGCCATGACTGCAAAACATTTAAGAAAAAATTAGGAGAGATTAATCAATTTCATAGAGAAGCGGTTGCGGAAGAACTAGCTGAGCTACTTGGCGAATCAATCCCCCTTTTACGCTGAATCGAGCTCGCCGAAAGGGTTGGCTTAAATAATATGACAATTCGGCGATGAGATCGGTCTTTTGGCAAATCCCCGATATCATTCGGCAAGCAAGGGATAACTCATCGAGAGTTACAGTGCAGTAAGGGTTTAGGGGTGCAGAAAAAGGGTGAACAAGAAAACATTCAAGCTCAAGAACAATGTCTCACAAAAACACTAAGAACTAAAATCTGAAAATATTCTCTACAACTTCTTTCTAAGCTATAGAATTAAATGAGTATTTATAGTTTTTGAAAATTTGTACTGTGAAGGATCACTCATCGCAGTTAATAGGGATTGCCAAAGCACTCGACGATCCGCCCTTTTGTCTGCTTCATCGTCTTTTAGGTTTTTCCTTCAGTATTTTTGCATTCTGGATCATTAGGCGATATAGTACTGCTTCGCGGAACTGTTCGGCGACACGTTGACTGCTCCTTTTCATCGCTGACGTGATCTTTTCCTTCAGAGTTTAGCACACTAGAACTTTGGGCGAGGTTACGGCCATTCGGTGACTCGCCTAATGCATTAGGCGATCCTCAGGCCTTCTTTTCTTCGTCTTTTCAGCCGTCTTGTACCTTTTTGCCAAGTAGTGTCCATGCTTTGTCTCAAACTCCAAATACCCGAAACCTAAGGATTTACATCAGTTATTGAGACAAAATATGCATTTGAGAACACTAATTCTATTAAAATAAAGCCCTAAATGAGTTCAAATTGTGGACTCATCACACGTCCAGGTTGTAGGCTCAGGTCGTGACAAACTTGATATCAGAGCATATAGTTCAAGTGTCTAGTGTGTCTATTAAGCTATGTTAGAAGGGTCTTGTTTATGGTAGTGAGGGCCCCACTAGTATAAACGATGGACTATACACATTTCAAAAAAGTTCCCCCTTTTCATACTTTTAATCGTGCAATAGAGTTATGTCATATAGATTTATTCATACTTGTGCATTTCTCAGATTCATTCGACTACCCCTAATACTAGTGGTGGTTGAAAGGAAAAGTCAGTCCTCTATCGATGAGTTGCTCTTAGCAAGAGTCTTGTGGAAATCATGAGAGTCCAGAGGGGCTTGAGAGAAGCCCATGAGTGAGTTGAGTGTTTAGTTTCAGAGGAATGCACTCATATGCATTTGAATTGTACGTTTGAGCTAAAAGCAAGTTGTACTCTCTTCTCTAAGTGTTGTTTCAACTGAGATCCTTATGAGAGTATTTTTAGAGCTTGGGTAGTATTTTCACCATAAAAGATAGTATGAATGACGAGACTATGATCACTAGTAGTGAAAGTGACCAGAATTACAGGAAAGTATGCAGAGATTCAGTAATCTAAGTAAAAGAAACAGTGATGGGGAAAATTATGTTATTGCAATCATGCACCCGGTTAGTTATAAGTGATTAGGTCCTTTATGAGTAGAATAGGGAATGATAATGTTTTAGAGAGTTCTTGATAGAAGGAAGAGGAATAGATACTAGTCCGTATGAAATAGAGTATACTTTAACCAGAATAGAGTTGATGTCGATGTGTCATCGTGTTAGAGGTGACTAAAAATATGCATGGAGTCAGATAGAAGAGTATTCATGAGGTGATAAACCCAAACTAGGCTTATGAATTTTGAGGGGGGGGGGGGGGAGGGGAGCCCCATAGTATTCAGGG
>JAJOOH010033408.1:0-10561 GCA_029582605.1 Solanum gracilifrons
CACCACATTTCATGAGGATAAAAGTCACTGAGCCTAAATGACTATACTTTTGCACTCAGCCCCATTACAAGCCTTGAAAAGACCTTTTTGATCTTGAGTGAGTTGAAACAATTGTCAATTGAAAAATACTGGCAAACCTATGGGTGAAAGCATGCATAGTGTTCTTCTTTGTGAGTGTGAGCGTTGCATTTGATTCCAGAACTTTAGATGATTAAACCATTGTGTGTGAAAATGGAATCATTCTTTTGTGTGAAGGCATTTGAATACCTTTGTTGAGCTTGAACTTGCATTTGAAGAAAGTATAGTGAGCTTGAGATTCTTTGATAATGGTGTGTCACAACTTGAGTCTTTGAGTACACAATTGATCTTTGAATGAGTAAGTTGAGTCTTGTGCGTACATTCATGATTGAGTCTTGTGTAGAACTGTTTGAGACATCCTTTTTGAACTGCTGAACTTTAGTTTTACTTGAGGACAAGCAAACGTTTAAGTTGGGGGTGTTGATGAGTCCACAATTTGGACTGATTTAGGGGTTTATTTTGATAGATTTAGTGTCCTCAAATGCATATTTTGTCTCAGTAACTGATGTAAATCTTTAAGTTTCAGGTATTTGAATTGAGAGACAAAGTATAGACACTATCAAGCAAAAAGGAACAAAGAAGCTGAAATAACGAAGAAAAGAAGGCCTAAGGATCGCCTAATGCATTAGGCAAGTCGTCAAATGGCCTTAATCTCGCCTAATGTATCAGTGTGCTGAGCCCTGAAGGAAAAGATCAAGTTGGCGATGAAAGGGAGCAGTCGGCGCATCGCCGAACAGTTCCGCGAAGCAACTTTATATTGCCCAATGATTCAAAACGTGAAGATGCTGAAGGCAAAAGCTGAAAGGTGATGAACCAGACCAAATGGCGGATCGCTGAGTGCATCGGCGACCCTGACTAACTGCGCCGAGTGGTCCGTCACAGCATAATTTTTTGAAAACTATAAATACCCATTTAAAATTTGTAGCTTAGTATCAAGTTGTAGAAGAATATTACTTTTTTTAGAAACATTTCAGTTTGAGTTCTTAGAGTTTTTGGGAGACATTGTTCTTGAGCTTCAAGGTTTTGAAGGTTTTCAACTCCAAGAAATTGGAAGTGGGTCTTGAAGAGTCTTCATTTTTGACGTGTTTAAAGACATTATTTATCGTACCCATTTGATGGAAACACTTTTTGGTATCGATTTCTATCTCTTTTTTATGTCTAGCTAAAACCCTAATTCTTGGGGTGTAATTTTGTGAATATAGGTTAAATTTACTGTTGGGTATTGCTCATTGATAGTCTATTTGTTGTTTAAAATGTGATTTCATTTAGTAGTTATGTTTGAACTTAATGGAATTGTAGTTGCAAATACGATTTCATCTTCGTATTTTTGGCTTGCTCAAGAGAGAGATTTTCAAACCAGGACTACTAAATCGATAGCCTGTGGTTATTGGGTCGTCGTGGGTTCAGCTCGAGAGAATGAATGGGCTAAGGCGAAGGCTGTGCTTAATTACTACAACTCGATGTTCGAGAGAAACCGATTTGATTCAGGGTAAATTGTTCGAGAGAAAATTTACCCCCACTAAAGTCTAGCTTAGTCACAAATGTTTAGCGATTTACTATCAATAGCATTTACCCAATTGTTTATTTTATCTTGTATTCCTATCACATCCCAAGAATCTCGTCTCCCTATTTCGCATCTTCATATTTTTGTTGTTTTTGTTTCTTAGTTGAATACAAACCCCCATTTGATAATTGACATTCGTGTCACCTTTAGATTTAGTATGTTTTTATTCGTTAATATTTATAGCTATGATTGATTAGAACAAAAAATTTCTTTTCTATTTGATTCTCAACTACTAACCACTCCCTGTGGGAACGATCCCAAACTTGGTTGGGTTATATTACTACTCGCGATCGTTTGCAGTTAAACTGGAAGTAGTGTTCTGATACATGAAGTCACAACTCTTGGGCTCACCGAGTTTTACAGACTCCAATTTATAATTACTTTGAGTCCAACGACGGTCTAAGTTCGGCTCACCGACCTCTTCGGCGATGCATCGACTGGACCTTCTACTCGCCAATCTTCAGTTTTTCAAACACATTTCCCAATTTTGACCTGCACAATCAACACACCATTAGTTCATACTTAAAAGAAAAGCAAATAAAACTTGGGTTGCCTCCCAAGCAGTGCCTTAGTTAACGTCGTGGCACGACGCAAGTCCACACTCAAACCTCATTTTTGGGGTTGGACATAGTATCACTAGGGAACCCCCCTTGCTGTCTCGGGTTAAGATGAGACGAGTTATGACCCATTTGGGTCTCCAACTGTCTGATCGACACGGAATGGGAGGTAACAATTTGACTAAGGGTTGACACATCTTCTTTAATTTCTTTCAAGTTTAGTCTGACCCTTCCACTTTGTTGAGGATACGAGAGAGCATATCCTCAAACTGGCCACCTTTCGAATCCTTTGGCTTTTGGCACTCGTGGGGAGGCACATACCTATCTTTCTCCCCATCATTCCAATTGGGATTCCGATACCTCCATTCACGATCACGATCCTTCCAACCTTCATCCCTATTCCAACCTTGGTTACCACCCTACCTCGGGTAGTTTGAACGATAACCACCACCTTGGTTGGCTAGGAAATTCACCTTTTCATTATATAAAGCCTCAAACTTGGCTTCATCCGGATTAACACACCCGACACCCAAAGCATTGACATTTCGAGTACCAGCTCCCATGACATTTTTAGACAAAATGTCAAGTTGTGTCATGATCTTGGCCATGTTCTGGTCCCTCTCTTGGTCCTTGTCCATCTACTATTTGGTCAATTTGAATGTGAGAGGAGAAACCTGATCTTTACAGGTGTACCAAGCCCGATTGATTGTAGTCATGCCATCCAAGAGGTGGGCTGCTATAGCATAAGGTTGTTAAGTCAAACCTCCCGGAGAAAGTTGGTCAGCAACGCCCTTGTTTATCGAGTCAAGACTTCGGTAAAAATACTGCAGCAAAACATTGTCGGGTAAGCTATGAGTTAGGCATTGGAGCACCAACTTCTTGAATCGTAGCCAAGTTTATGAATTGGCTCTCCCTCCAACCGTTTAAAGCTCTGAATGCTGTCCCGAAGAGTCATCATCTTCGAAGGAGGAAAAAATCGCACTTGAAATGCGGTGACAACCTCCTCCCACGAAGTGATTGATTCACGTGGCAATTCGGCCAACCACTTACATGCTTCTCTCATTAAGGAGAATGGGAACAACCTCAACCGAACTGACTCTTGGGATATATTCTTGAAGGAGAATGACCCGCAAACATCCACAAAAATTTTAATGTGCTTATGGGGATCCTCATGAACCAAACCACCGAACAAACCCTTCAATTGCAAGAGCTGCAACTTAGTACTTGTAATGTGAAACACTGCATTCCCTTTGGCCGAAGGCAAACGAATGGCACCAATACCACCCATAAGATGGGGGTCATTAACATTAGGCTCATTGACATCGTTGAGGTTTCCGATATCATCTTGGTGGCCTACTTGGTTACGATTGCTGCCGTTTAAACTCATACTTTCCTGTTTCACAACACAACAAGCAAAACAAAACTAAAATAAAGTAAGTTCAACTATGATTAACAAGAACACAATTCCACTTAACTAAAAATTCTCAAGTAACACCACTCCCCGGCAGAGGCGCCATTTTGATTTCACGTATCAGGACACTTCTTCCAATTCTACGTGCCAACGATCGTTAGTTAGTAATATAACCCAACTAAGTGGGTTGGGGTCGAATCCCACAGGGAGTGATACATACTTGAGAATCAAGAGCCAAGTATGAATATGTTCAAATGAAGCATAGGTAGAAACATTTACGAATAATAGCATAGTTCAAATTAAGGGTGACACAAGTGTCAAATATGGTGGTTTTGATTGAAATTGTCAACTACAACAGCAACAAATAACACGAATAAATAAGTATAGAGACGGGATTTTGTGATGCGATTGGATTATGGGCTAAGGTAGACAAATGGGTGATTGCAATTAATAGAAAATAGTTGTAAATCAGTGAATAAGCTAGACTTTAGTGGGGATAAACTTTCTCTCAAACAATTTACCCCGAATCAAATTGGTTTCTCTCAAACACCAATAAGCAGCAATCACTTTAGTCCATTCACTCTTTCGAGCTGAACTCATGACAACCCAATACCCACATACCATCAATTCAGTAATCTTGTTTTTAAAACCTCTCTCTCGAGCAAGTCAAAAACACGAAGGTAAAATTACATTTGCAACTACAACCCTTTAAATTAGGCCACAATTACTAATTGAAATCACTTTTAAACATCATTTAAACTATCTATTGACAATACCCAACAGCTAAATCAACCCATAATCACACCTCAAGAATTGGGGTTTTAGCTAGACTTCATAAAAACATAGAAATCGTTACCAAATTGTGTTTCCATCAATTAGGTAAGATTAATTTCGTCTTTACAAAGGTCAAGATTGAAGAATTTCAAAGACCTACTTTCAATTTCTCAAAGGTGGAAATCTTCAAATCTTCAAAGTTAAGGAAAAATTGTCTCAATCTCTCTAAACTAAAAAATATTCTCAGTTAGACTGATAGAGAGATTAAAAGTAGATACTAAACTAAATATTCAAAAGGGAATTTATAGTCGCCAAAAATGTGTTGCAAAGCACCATTCAGCGCACATAGTCGGGATCGCCGATCCGTCCTTTGGTCAATTCCATCGACTTTTTGCTTTTGCCTTCAACCTCTTCAAGTTCTGTAACTTTGGGCAATATAGCACTGCATCGCGGAACAATTCGACGACTCGTCGACTGCTCCCTTCTTTCGCTGACTTGATTTTCTCCTTCAGGGCTTGGCACACTAGAACTTTAGGCAAGATCATTGCCATTCAGCGACTCGCCCAATGGATTAGGCAATCATCAAGCCTTCTTTTCTTCGTTCTTTCAGCTGCCTTGTTTCTATTTACTCAATAGTGTCCATGCTTTGTTCTTTAATCCAAATACCTAGAATCCAAGGATTTACATCAGTTATTGACACAAAATAAGCATTTGCGGACACTAAATCTATTAAAATAAAGCTCTAAATGAGTTCAAATCGTGGACTCATCAGGCATACACATTCAAGCAAATCAATTTTCATAAAGGTTTCATATTTAATGTTAAATCGAAAAGACACGTAAGCATCCAATCATCATCTACAAACTAAATATTTAACCAAAGTTTGAAACTAACTTCTTAATGTGTACACTTATATATTCAAGACTTTTATAACAAGGATTTTTAAGTCTAATAACTCAAATTCAAAAAATACAAACTACATAATTCATTTCTTGAATAAACAAATAAATAATAACAAATTACAAGTAATTCAAAGACTAAAATCCTCCCACAAGTCTTCAAGACAACAAATACACAGCCAAAAGGCTAACTGGGCCAAATATCATGATAAACATCAGTCAATCTACTACCCCAAGGTTCACAGAGAGCGTTTGTTAAATAAGTTAAGGCTCTCCAATTTGAAATTTCTTTATAAGCAGTCAGTTCAGCGCATTTCATTTTAAAAAGGTGAATAAAACCACGTGCTGAAATATTAGGGGACATCTTCAAAGACTTAAATTCTTTTTAAAAAATTTATTCCTCCGAATGACCCTTTATTCCTTGACAGATTTTGTGTTGCCCTTGGGACACCAATTTGTATTATTTCACTCCATCGGAAATGTGTCTTACGGCGACTTGCTTTTCTACATGGTCCTTTTGCTCGACTTTGAGAATTCCCACTTGGAGTAATTTCAGTTTTTTCCTGTTCACCCATGTCTGAAATAGGAATCAGGAAACAATAAGAATGGTTGAACCATTCAATGTGACAACATATGTCACTTTCATTTGTAGAAGACAAAAATAAACGTTTAAAGAACATAAGGACTAAACGAATTAACAAGACTAATATTTGAAACATAATAATAATATATAAACACATATATTATATTTTTTTTTAAAATATCTTTAAAGGACACTAATTCCTTTTCCAAAATGAGTACTCCCAAAAGGATTAAAAACGTTTTTATTTGATTTTTTTTCAATCCCCAATTTCAAAAATTCATATCTTAAACGTTTAAAATTCGTTTTTCTATTATAATATATTGTCCTAAAGCTATAAATGGGTAGATAATGAAAAATGATGTTTTGAACTAAAAAATTGTACAACTAATTTCCAGATCACAACCAACATAAATAATTTTTCCAGAAAAAAAACAGTCAAAAACAACCAACTTTTAAAAATTCATATCTCACTCGTTTTAAATCAATTTTTTCATTATAATATATTTTCGGAAAGCTACGAACGAGCAGATCATGAACAAATAAGTTTCTACCTAAAGTATTGTACAATCAATTTCCGGATCGCAACCAACAGAAGCAGTTTTTTCCGTAATAGACAGTAAAAAATCAACTGTCAAAAATTCATATCTCACTCGTTATAGATCCGTTTTTCATTATAATATATTTTTGGAAAGCTACGAACAAACAGATCATGAAAAATAAGTTCATGTCCGAAATATAGTACAATCAATTTCCATATCGCAAGCAATAGAAATAGTTTTTCCATAAAAAATAGTCAAAAACAACCAATTTCAAAAATTCATGTCTCACTCATTTTAGATCCGTTTTTTTATTATAAATTATTTTCAAAAATCTACGAATGAGCAGATCATGAAAAAATAAGTTTCTATATAAAATATTATTCAATCGATCTCCAGATCGCAACCAACAGATGCAATTTTTCCATAAAAATTACAAGATTTCTTTCTTTGTAGGACAAGGAATTCTATCTACAATTTGAGTCAGAATCAAATAGGATTTTGAATCCTATTTACAATATAATTAATCTACATTCAAATAGGACTGGAAAAAAAATCCTAACTCCTTCCATTTTTTTCTTTTCACTAACACTCAAGGAAAAATTAGTCACAGTCTATGTCTCTTCAACAATACAGTGAATGCACATGAAAGCATCAAATAATGAGATCAATTAACGTGGCTCTGATACCAATGATGGAATTTTAATCGCAAAAATAACAACAAGATGTGTACCTTAATACTTGAAGCGAAATTTTTTGTTGTTGATTTTTCTGTTGAAACGAATTGCTCCACACCTCTCTTTGAATCACAAGAAAACAAAAATTATTCTTGTTCACAAACTAAGTGTTTGTGTATGTGTTGTTGATTGAATAATGGCAAAAGCATGACTTTTGGTTTTTCTTTGTTTTTCTTTTCACTGAGTTTCTACGTTCTTTTGTTTATTTTCCCACATTGCTTTAAGTTAATCCCACTAGGAGAATTTAAGGGTGGGAGGGGGGGGGGGGGTTGAAATGTTAATGTATAAGTGTTTCCTCATATCATTTTTATAGGATTATTCAATTATTTGGACCGACCCAACTCAACTCGGTTCTACCCGACCTAATCCATTTTTGTCCTATTTGATTTAATTAATTAATTAAATAGATAATCTGTTTCAAAGAATAAGATAGAACAGTTACAGAGTAAGTGTTCAACCTCCCCTTAAAAGACTCCTAGTGGGAGTAAGTTTTTTTAGACGTGGGAATGTAAAAATAGAGATGGAAAGAACGTGAGAAAGATAAAAATAAAAGATCAGTAAATAAATAAAGAAGAAAGTTTCTTACACAAATCAATCTACACACTAAGGAAGACTCTTAGTTTGTGAACAAAAATGATCTTGGTTTCCTTGTGATTCAAAGAGAGATCTAGAGCAATTCCTTTCGATAACAAAACCAACAACAAATATTTCCGCTGCAAGTTATAAAGTACACATCTTGTTGTTGTTTTGCCCTTAATATTCCTTCACTGGTGTTGAGTCACTGTTAATTGATCCCATTATGCGGTGCTTACTTATGTATTCACTGTGTTGTTGAAAAGAAATAAATTGTGTCTAATTTTAATGTATAAATGTTCCCTCATATCATTTTAAAGGATTTTTCAATTATGTGGACCGACCCGACTCAATCTGGCTCTACCCGACCTAATTCATTTTTATCCTATCTGATTTAATTAATTAATTAATTAAATAGATAATTTTTTTAAAGAATAAGAGAGAACAGTTACAGAGTAAATGTTCAACCTCCCTTTAAAAGGCTCCTAGTGAGAGTAACTTTTTTTAGACGTGGGAACGTAAAAAAGGAGAGGGGAAGAACATGATAAAGATAAAAATAAAAGATCAGTAAAGAAATAGAGAAGAAAGTTTCTTACACAAATCAATCTACACACTAAGGAAGACTCTTAGTTTGTAAACAAAAACAATCTTGATTTCCTTGTGATTCAAAGAGAGATCTAGAGCAATTCCTTTCGACAACAAAATCAACAACAAATATTTTCGTTGTAAGTTATAAAGTTTCACATCTTGTTGTTGTTTTGCACTTAATATTCCTTCATTGGTATCAGAGTCATAGTTATTGATTCCATTATGCGGTGCTTACTTATGTATTCACTGTGTTGTTGAAAAGAAATAAACTGTATCTAATTTTCCTTGAAAATTAGTGAAAAGATAAAATTTGGAAGGAGTTGAAGTTTTTTTGTTATTCTTTTTTGAATGTGGATTAATTATATGGTAAATAGGATTCAAAATCCTATTTGATTCTGACTCATATTGTAGATAAGATTACTTATTCTACAAAGAAAGAAATTCGGTCAATTTATTTTTAAAAAATCTGCTTCTATTTGTAACGATTTGGAAATTGGTTATACAATATTTTTGGCAAAACCTACTTTTTCATGATCTACTCATTTGTAGCTTTCCAAAAATATATAATGAAAAATGAATTTTAAATGAGTGAGATATGAATTTTTGAAAGTTGGTTGTTTTTGACTGATTTTTCCGAAAAATCTTCTTCTATTGATCGCTATCTGAAATTGAGTATACAGGTTTTTGGTTTAAAACATAATTTTTCATGATCTACTCATTAGTAGATTTCCGAAAATATATTATAATAGAAAAAAATATTTAAAACGAGTGAGATATGAATTTTTGAAGTTGGGCTAAAAAAATACATTTTTTTAAAAAGTTTTTTTTTTGAGAAAGTTTTGTGTTCTTTTAGGATTTTTTAAATATATGTGTTTATATATATATATTGTGTTTTTCAAATACATTGATCTTGTTTATTCGTTTAGTCATTATGTTCCTTAAATAATTTTTTGTGTCTTCTACAAATGAAAGTGACATATGTTGTCACATTGAATGGTTCAATCATTCTTATTTTTTCCTTGTTTCTATTTCAAACATGGCTGAACAGGAACAAATTTGAATTATTTCAAGTGGGAGTTCTCGAACAACAAAAGGACAATGTAGAAGAGCACGTCGCCGTGGGACATGTTTCTTAGGGCGAAAAATTATACAAATTGGTGTTCCGAGGCCGACACATAATTTGTTAATGAATCAAAGAGTCATTCGAAGGAAAAGAGATAACGATCTAAAAGAGTTTATGTCTTTGAAGATGAATCGTCTTGACTCTTTATTAGACTTTCTCAGATCCTTTGTCATGAAATTTGATGAGGTTAATGAAAGTGTCATTCAAGTTGAAGAGTGGGATGCATACAATGTTTTGTATCATTCCTTACCAGAATATTGGAAGATTGAACTGAATGAAACTTATTTCGAAATTGGGGATAATGAACCATTATGGGAGTATGTGGTAAATATAAGACTTAAGTGGGTAAACTTCACAACATAAACATAGTTTAGTATTAAATTTTGTTGTTTATTCTTTACAAATTATGTGATGAACATCTTTGATTATGCTTTAATATTAATATTTGAGTTGTATCCTCTTTTATTGATTAGTGGATTGTTATTCTACTGTGCATTATCATATGGTGTTTGATTATTAGACATGTAAATCTTCGTGATTATGGTCTAAAATATATCATACACATTAAGTAATTAGTTTTAAATTTTTGCTAAATATTTATCGGTGCGGAATTCATATTTTTGGTAGTGTGGTAGGTGGTAGTATGGTAGGTGAGGAATTTATTTTAAAGATTTTATTATAATATTCTTTTTTCAAGGTTGTTAATCTTGATATCTCTTTAATATTATTTATGATATATTCTAGATATAACATATCTTATCAGAGTTATGGATGATAAGAAACATAGGAAGAAACATACTAGTAGAGAGTTAAGAAAAATAAGAAGAAAATTAAACAAATTACATCCAGTATACAAACAACTCAATATCACAAAAACTGATAACGACAAATTAGATCAATTAATAGCTAATATATCTAAAATAGAATATAAATATATTCAATATTTAAAGATACAATGAATAACGAGAATAACGATTATAGACAAAAACTTACTGAAATAATTATAGCGAAAAGACAAGAATTAGAACATAGGCAAAATAGACTGAACAATAATATATTCGCAGGAACTTGTAAAAAATCTATAGTAGCACAAAGAAAAACTATTTTATACTACAGATACAGATAGAAAGTTTAGAAT
>JAJOOH010033409.1:0-10844 GCA_029582605.1 Solanum gracilifrons
CACACACACACACACACACACACACACACACACACACACACACACATATATATATATATATATATATATATATATATATTGTTGTGGATAAATTCATTATCCAATTACACCCACATATATATATTACCTTCCCTAATTATTACAACAACCTAACCTTTCAAACATTATTTGTTTTATCTTACCCCCAATTTGACCAATCATTACGTTCCTCAACTTTGCACCTTTCAATTATTTAATCTTTTTCCACTATTCATCATACAGACCCCACTAACGATAATTAACCAATAATATACAATTAGAATGCTGGAAAAATTTCGGTGAAACAGTTACCTGAAGCCGTCTTTTCAATCTTTGCGACTCTTTTGGTTTTCCTTTCTTCTGTAGATTAATTATTAACCCTAATTATTATATGACTAATTATAAAAGAGGTAAAATTTGCTCATTTCTAATTTTAGTGTTAATTCTTTAACCACCAACTAAATTAATTATTAAAACTACCCCACTAATTTAATAATATAGTTACGAATAGTCCAAAATACTCATTTAGAATCTATTGAAAGAGTCTTTTATGCAATAAAAAACTCTAGTACTCAAAACGACCAAACGAGTCATTACATTAGATACCAATTACCCATCGTTCGTCCTCGGACGATCAAAAGAAGGTGATGGTAAGAAAGGATAGTTGTCTCAACAATTCCTTCAAAATATTAGTACCCAAGGTCTCATATAAAAAATATCAATCCAACCAATTGGAGATCTCTACACCTCCTCCCATACAATGCCTCAAATAGGCCATCTCAATACTCTAATGATAAATGTTATTGTATGTAAACTCTTCTAACAACAAAACTATTCCCAAGTGGACTCTTCAACTGACCGATTCTCTAACTAGACCTTGACACAACCGTCAGGACAAATATTATCTAACATAACCATGATAAAATCCTTAATCAATATTGGCTACAATTAGGAGTGAACCTGAACCAATCACCACACACTCATAATGCACAAGCCATCATAGATCTTATCGAGATTACATCCTCACAACATAATATTTCCTCGAGAGTAAGCTATAAAAATATGATCTTTAGACATCAAGCAATCATCAAGGAGAATCGAACTCATCTGATCCAAAGATGGAAATGATCAAGTACCCACCATCGAGTGATGCACCCAAGCATACAAAACCTCTAACAACACTGTTGAAATGTTAGATTAGTAGCTATTATAGACAAACCTTAAGAATGACAAAACTAGACCCAATGGTCCTCACACTCAATCACACATAGCCAAAACATGATATCGATGATGAGATAAATCTTAAGTCTATCGAATAGCTGTAAATTTTCATAGTAGCTCTCCTATAAATTCTCATAAACAAAGTTGTGCGTGTTGAATCACTAGTATACTTCAACTATCCCAAACAACACCAAATCTTCCCTAACTGGAATTGACAAGTCTAACCAAGGATGCAATCCTACTAGGAGGACAATCACAAAATCGGTACAACCGATCCACTACTAGGGACTCACCCATAGAAGCAAAAACACACACAGACGTAGAAAATGAACCATACTCTAAACCACGCCCATAATGAAGTAGTTAGTCACATAAGAATGTACATAACCAAGCTCGAATAACTCTAGATACTCCTTTTAGAGTGCCCTTATCAAACATTTTCATTCACTTGACTTTATCTCTTTGATTATTTTTTTAACCTACCCACAATCACCAATTTAGTCCCTATTATAATTGCACACATACTTAGTTTATCGAACCCCACATCCACTGAAGTCAACACTCTTAATTCTACCAAAACATCATCACCACATCGATCATCTACCTTACCACCAAAACATCATTAGTATCAAAGTATTCCTATCACATACATGTTCAAACTATGGCTATCTCTCTTTCTATTTAAACATTTCATGACAAATACGAGTCTCATAACACTAATTTCAAATTTGATAGTACCTTTCCATCGAGGTACAACAATTGATCACATCCAATGTCAACTTCACGCAACCATTCATATACCACGTTTCAACTACCATTCAAACCATCATATACCTCATGCCACAACTTAGAGAAATTCTTGGTCACTCAAATAATTCTGTATGTTATAAGCTCGTAACCTCTATTCAACATCAAATGTCTATGTAACGCATCATAACATTCTATGTAGTCCCATCAATGGAGTAGTATTAATCCAACTCTAAATTCTTAATAATCATATAGAATTATATCTCACCTTGTACATCATTCTTAAGTCATCTATCATAATTTGAGCAATCTAACCCCACGTAAAACTCTAAATTTTCCATACCTCACTGTTTGTCACCCAAACCAAAACTCAATTTTTATAAAAGTCGATGATAAACTCCTAGTAAGTCTGTACCGAACTAGTTCACATCTCACAGTCACATTTAAACTCATAGGCAAAAATCAATACAACATTCAACTACACCCCAATGGTTTATACGAGAGGTCTTATTCCTTCACTTTTCTCAAACTCTTCCCATGGTGCAAAATTCTAAATATCTCGACCCTTCAATATATCTGACTCTTGTTTCTCTAGCTCGATTACCGATCTCATCCTTTTACCAACAACCCATGACGTTTTACTTTACACTCTAAATCAAAACTCTGAGGGAAACCCTTCCTTAGATCCTTTAACAATAAAAAGTAACAAACTTTATGGTCCAAAACATGCATAAGTTCTTTCACATGCTTAATACCGATGCAATCAATCATTTCTTATCTTACCAATCCATATCTTGACAAAACATATTACCATAAATGTAGACGTATAATGAAAAACAAAAAAATTTGAATTGTAAATTCAACTGTGTAACTCAATCCTCTTATCTATCAACATTAGATCATACCTTGAAGATTTTTAGGAATTCATGTATCGTAGCTTATCATTGATCTCCTCTTCATAGATCTTACCATATCCTTCGCTAAATATTCAATAGTACTCATTACTGAACTCAAAATCACAAAAGAACTTATTGTCACACTCGAGTTGAACGTAGGTACACTTTTTGCTCAAGTCTTTTCAATCGTTTTAAACCAATATGATGAACATGTGACACTATTACCATAACCAGAGCAAACCAGATGAAATTACGCATCGTTGAACCCAATTCTCAATCCCGTTGAAGATACCTTTTAAGTCCTTGCAACCAGATAAAATATTCTTACTCTCACCTCTTTCCGAAGGCTACACTCATCCCATTAATTTTATTTCATCTTCATTATGACTCCAGGTCCTTTAAATTCTATTTGAGTCGTGCCCCAACATCTCTCAAAACTTTCCATACAGCCACGTTACTCACTAAATAGTAGAAAATCGCAACCTTAGATACTCACAAGTCATTATTACCATACAAAATTTATTTAACCAACAATCTGTATTCTATAGTTGCATCTCAATCACAATACAACACTAACTTGTATTACCATCATGCTCAGTAAGCCCTTGTCATCACCACGAAGTCAACCTTTTCATCGATATAACACTTCAACCCAATTATATCAATCAGATCCAAAAGACTAACCCAAATTTTATACACACTTTCTAACTAAAATCTTCAATTGCATTAACCCAAGTATACTCACTGACTTTCTTTATCCATACGTTTGTCATTTTGGTATTAATCCACTCCTTGAGTAGTTATTATTCTCATTTGACAATCGACGTATTTGTTTCCACATAACCCTAGTACTACCACACCATGAAAGTCCGTTAGATACCTCACTAGAACACATCATACCTATCGATAAGATCGTACCCAAATATCCCACACATTTCTACCCCTTGAATAGCTGCAAAACATTACTAAATCTGTTATATCTTTAGCCCAAGCAATTTGCATTCTTTCTTAGATCAGGTCGATAACAAAAGTAACACACGTTCATAAATCTAACGAAATAAGCATTGGTACTATTGTAGTAGTCGTATCATGACTCTCTTTAATATACAATCAATCTATGGAATCCTAATTAAGATTCTAACCTCAATTGGCGCAACCTAATTTTATCATTCGCTAAACAACCCATACATGTTATAACAACTTTACTAACTATATTTTCCAAGTAATGATGTTCATTTTCTAGTTGTCCCTTACGAAACTTCTTGCATGTTGTTACTTATCTAGATAAACTACAAAATTTGACATCATAGGCTGCAACACATATCTTCCGTTTCTCTATATTCAGGAAACTATCTCTCCTGCTATCGCTCAAAGTTTGAGGCATATAATTGGATGAAGAAGCTAGAAAATGCTGCCTTAAGTCATAGCTAGTGCCTTTACTAATCGACACTCAACATGAGACTACCACCACATTTTGCGTCTCCCCGAACTAGTATGTCACAAACTCAATACTAAGCCTCTCCACTATATTCATTTTATGAAGCATGTCAAAACAATCAACAATGAAAGCATAAGCATTTTCATAATCAATACCTATGAAGAATGAGGGTTTCAACTTTATGAACTTAATAAAAAAATCATGTTGATCACTAGTCATTACAGGCCCTGTAGTCAATCGAGAAAATATACCTATTTTCAAGGACACATTTATTTTTCTTTCTAGTGTTGCTATTTCAACTTCTAATACTCCAGTACTAACCATATGTGAAATAGAGTGAATAAATTCAAATACCAATTTATATCACTTAGATACCAATTGAATTCTAGTGGTAGCACGGAAGAAAGAAGAATGAAGTTTTTCTAAAGTCTTATAGCCTCTCGAAGAAAAGTAAAGGCATCCCCATACCGTTCCGCAAGAGTCTAGTAGACTTGTCCTTGTGTGATAAGATCACCGAACGTAACGCTCTGATATCAAGTTTGTAATGACCCAAAATGAGTCGTGAGTGGCACCCACACTTAACCTCCTAAGTGGGTGAACCAAGGAATCCAAACCCTAACATATATCAATAATTCAACTATGAATAACAACAACAATGCGGAAGCTCAAAACTTATTAAAGTAACCCATCAAATAAATCTCTAAAGTCTAACACTTATTATCCCCAAAATCCGAAAGTCATCACATCAAGGACATCTAATCTTCAAATACTAAGTGTAAGAGTATTAAAGATGCCAAAGTAAATGAATAAAATAGTTTATGTCTGAAAACTAAGGACATCATGCCATGACCAAGAGAATCCAACATGAGCTGGAATGAATAGCTCACCCTGGAACTTGATGTGCTGGAGACTGGCTAGAGCTGAGGGCAAGTCGAAGTCACTGATACACTCGCTGCACTCCACAAAAGAAAACAATGAAAAACACAAGTAGGGCTTAGCAGAGGGCAACATGTACTGAGTAGACATCATCGGCCAACCCAAAATAGAACTAATATGTAATGAATAATAGTATAAAATCAACTATGACACTTAGCAGGTGGCAAGCAACAAACACATGAACTAGTGTCAACAACACTAAAGTAAGTACGTAATCAGTCAACAATATCAAGATCACACATGAGAGCTCATGCCTCCAAATCAAACTAATTTGGGAATTGAGTTCTTTGAGATTGAGTACATTAAGTTAAATTCAATATTTTTTTCCTTTAATGTTACCGTGTCGGAACGTGACACTCCGATCCAATAATACCGTGTCGGAACGTGACACTCCGATCCAATTATACCGTGTCGAAACGTGACACTCCGATCCAATTATACCGTGTCGGAATGTGACACTTCGATCCAATAATACCGTGTCGGACGTGACACTCTGATCCAATAATATCATTAATTTATCATTTATTATCACTATTTTTCAATTCATTAACAATATTTCATCATGCCTTCTTTATTTAAGGCATCACTTCGATAGAGAGGGTTCAAGATTATAAATTCCACGATCTCAGAATTTCAGACCAATCACAAACCACACAACCAAGCTATACAATCACACAATCAAGTACATAGAGAACTTCACAATATCATTCAATGCATATCAATCACTATTAAGAGTCTATCTATCAAATAGAATAAACTATAACCTACCACCACCGAAGAACCGAAGTCAAGCAAGCTAATTCTCCAATACTTTTCCTTTCCTCAATGCCTCCGAACCTTTCCAATCTATCAAGTATATATGCATAATTTGTAAGTTAACGAGTCTATAAACACTTATATTATTCTATGTCTAAGCCTAGACCCAAAAACTCACCTAATTCTATATTCAATTTCCTAAAGTTCAAACCTAAGGGTAAGTCTTAATTCCTCCAATTGGCATAACTTTAACGATATTCGAATAATATAATATACCTAATATTTAATTACCTATCTCAATATATAACAACTTACCTTATATTATGATAATAAAATAATATTAATTAAAAATGGAAGCTAACTGGTGATGAACCAGTGGTGTGAACCATGCTAACTCTTAACACATATGCCATAAGTAATAACCTGACCTATTCAATTGTATAAACTACACTTCACTGGAGTATGTTGCCAACTTCAATCTATTACTATATGATGGTAATAACTAACTCAATTGTCAATCATTAATTGATCATTAAGAAGTCGTACAATAATGCCAAGAACTCACATGAATGACTAACCACGATTTCCATACAATTTTTAATACACCAACACTAACAAAAACAACCAACCAATATTATCTAATCACTGTAGTATCCATTCTTCTCAAATAACAATTTCCTACACCACATATTATAATCATTAACTTTCAATTCTTGACCAATACTATGCCATAATTATTCCTCAATTATGTTACTGTCATTACCCAGACAAACCCACAACAATTTATCCCCACCATTTTCATATACACAAGTTATCATATCGTCCTTCTAATTCATTATCCAATTACAGCCACATATATAGTACCTTCCCTAATTATTACAACAACCTAACCTTTCAAACATTATTTGTTTTATCTTACCCTCCAATTTGACCAATCATTACATTCCTCAACTGCAGCTTTCAATTATTTAATCTTTTTCCACTATTCATCATACAGACCCCACTAACGATAATTAACCAATAATATACAATTAGAATGCTGGAAAAATTTCGATGAAACAGTTACCTAAAGCCGTCTTTCCAATCTTTGCGACTCTTTTGGTTTTCCTTTCTTCTGCAGATTAATTATTAACCCTAATTATTATATGACTAATTATAAAAGTGGTAAAATTTGCTCACTACTAATTTTAGTGTTAATTCTTTAATCACCAACTAAATTAATTATTAAAACTACCCACTAATTTAATAATATAGTTACGAAAAGTCCAAAATACTCATTTAGAATCTATCAAAAACAGTCTTTTATGCAATAAAAAGCTCTAGTAGTCAAAACGACCAAATGAGTCGTTATATATATATATATATATACCTACCTTCTTAAACTGTAGTAAGAAGAATTAAAAAAATTCATGTGTATTTTCAGCTAACACGACTAACTAAAAATATCATAACTTGAAGAAAACTTTAGTAGAACCTAAAAAGATAGAGAAACAAAACTTGAGGAAAATGAATCTTTTTTTTTTTTCTTCATACACTGTTTTTTGTGGATGTGTCTTCTTATCTTCTCTTTGAGATATTCATTATTTGGAAATATTCAATATAATGCCTTAAATTCTACTTATATAGTAGCTCCACCCCTGTATTAACCCATTTGAAATCATAGATGAGAGGGTGGGAGTTAAAATAATAATGAACATAATTAGGTGGAGTTGTTATATTTACATAATTGAAAATAATAATGAACATAATTAGGTGGAGTTATTATATTTACATAATTGAGAGTTAGTGGAAATAGAAAGATTCATGCACTAATATGATAATTTATTATTTATATTTAATTTATTAAATAGTTTATAACATTTTAATTTAATGTAGGGTCAGTAAAGTAACAAATCTCTATAAATTCTCAATAATAGCAATAATAGAATATTAGAATGCTATACAATAATAACAAATAAGAAAAATAAACATTACATAAATCAAATAAAAAGATACAAGAGAAGAGAGTATATAATTTTATTAGTATTGTTTCATCTATTTTAAGTGTGTATAATATTATGTCAAATATCATTATTTATAGGATAGAATTGAGGAACACAGTCCACGAACAATTGTCATAACTATGACATTAGCCCATTTGAGATCTTGGATGAGAAGGTGGGAGTAAAAAATAATAATAAACATAATTAGTGATAGTTATTATATTTGCACAGTGGAGAGTTAGTGGAAATAGATATTCATGTACTAATATGATGATTTACCTTTTAATATTTAATTTATTAAATGTTTATAATATTTTAATTTAATACAAGGGCAAAAAAATATCTAACTTTTACTTAAATTTCTTTCCACTTTATCTATTTTTTTTTGGTTGTTTTCTTGTGATAAGAGACAATAGCAAAAGTAAGCACTACTCTTCGATGTCATATTCTTTAAATTGATAACTACTTTTTTTGTGATATAATAGATAGCTGCAGAAGTCCTTTTCCCCCCTTATTATATCATTTTATCATCAGAATTTGTATAGATAAAAATAAAATAAAATGTGGTGTATGTTTAAAATGTAACCTTAGAAGAAGTATAATGAACAAATATTTGTTGATCTGAGAAACTTAATTAGATCATGATTTATTCGATCTAGAGATATTAACACGTCTATCTAAAAGTGGTGTACGTAAAATCTTTATGTCCTTGTTGTTGATAT
Organism: Solanum gracilifrons; assembly: GCA_029582605.1. Classification (NCBI taxonomy): domain Eukaryota; kingdom Viridiplantae; phylum Streptophyta; class Magnoliopsida; order Solanales; family Solanaceae; genus Solanum; species Solanum gracilifrons. Next base: position 8,717 of record JAJOOH010033409.1, read on the forward strand.
AGATGTTTTCCTTAATATTGAACTTGACATGTTAAGTAATCGAAACTATATTTTGATTGTTGTGATGATTATTTGTTTTTTTTTTCCTTTTTACTGTTCAATTGTCAATTAGTACGGAGTAGATATACACTTTATATTGAAATATAGTTTCAAAGTGGCACAAAATTAACCACTACAAACAGTTAACGTTGGATTCATGCTAACACGGGCGATACTTGTTTAGTATTGTAAATAGGAACCATGAGATTAGAATTCCCTTCTTTTTTTTGAACTCACATATTTGGTGCTTAATCATTTAGGCTAAGAGGCAAGACCAAAATATTGATATTTTGGCACGTGTATTATATAGTTATGCCCCCTACAAATTAGCCCTGGCCCCTCGGCCTTGTATCATCGGACTTATATATTTCCTTTATCAAAGAAAATGTAATAGGCTCCTTAATTAGTTTTCTTACCTGTTTTTCTTAAAAGTATACAAGCTATGAATGCTTTCACATTTTCCTTCACTTATAAATTATTATTACCATACCCCAAAACTCTTCTTTTTTCTCCTAATAGGAAATCTTCATATGCATCTCCAAAAGCCATTCCAAAAAAATCATCATCTACACAACATAATAAACTTAAACCCCTAAAGAAACCCTTATTAGAGCCTTCATTTCTAGAAGTTTTCTTGAATGCATGTGATGATTTCATCGACACGTACATCGATCCTCCACGTCATCCTTTTATTGATCCAGAATGTGTTCTGTCTGACAACTTTGCTCCTGTTGACGAACTTCCTCCAACAGAATGTGAGGTGGTAAAAGGCACCCTCCCACCATGTCTCAACGGTGCTTACATTAGAAATGGCCCAAACCCACAATATTTTCCTCGTGGACCTTTCCATTTCTTTGATGGCGATGGAATGCTTCACTCTACTAAAATTTCTCAAGGCAAAGCAATATTTTGTAGTCGTTATGTCAAAACTTACAAATACTTGGTAGAGAAAAAAGCAGGATATTCAGTCATTCCTAATGTCTTCTCCGACTTTAATAACCTTATTGCCCTTGTGATTCGCGGAGCAATGTCTATAACTCGAATTATAATTGGTCAATTCGATCCAAGCAATGGTTTTGGCCCCGCAAATACTAGCTTGGCACTATTTGGTGGCAAATTATTTGCTCTTTATGAATCCGATATTCCTTATGCTATAAAATTAGCCCCAAATGGTGATATCATAACTATTGGTTGTCACAATTTTGATGGAAATCTTTCTATAAATATGACATCCCATCCTAAAATCGATCCAAATACTAATGAGGCTTTTGCCTTTCGATACGATCCAATATTATCTCCATACTTAACTTATTTTCGAATTCACCCTAACGGAGTCAAAAGTCATGACCTACCAATTTTCTCTATGACACGTCCATCAGTCGTTCATGACTTTGCCATTACAAAAAATTATGCCATATTTCCCGATATACAAATTGAAATGAACCTTTTAGGACTCATCACCGGTGGAGCACCAGTGGGTACCAACTCGAGAAAAGTACCTCGACTTGGGGTGATTCCTCGTTACGCGATAGATGAGTCAGAAATGAGGTGGTTTGAAGTACCAGGGTTCAATATGATGCATGCAATAAATGCGTGGGAAGAAGATAATGGTGATACGATTGTAGTGATTGCTCCTAATATATTATCAATAGAGCACTTTTTGAAAAGATTGGACCTAGTTCATGCAACAATTGAACAAGTAAAAATCGACTTGAAGACGGGGAGGGTAAGTAGAAGTCTAATGTCGAAGAGGAATCTTGAATTGGCATGTATCAACCGGGCTTATATTGGCAAGAAGAACAAGTACGTACGTCCAATTAATTATGATTTTTTTTAAAAAAAATTTTGTATCACATTATTTAGATTTTTTTAAAACTATCAGGTTAAGTTGACCTACTATATAGTAATAAGAAGAATAAGATGTTCTCTCAAATTTGATATATTAATTCAAATGCTACCTATACATTATTTCATTCACACGCGATGTCTTTTCTAATTTTTGTAAATTGTTTTCCTGGGGGGGGGGGGGGGGGGGGGGGGGGGGGGGGGGGGGGGGGGGGGGGGGGGGGGGGGGGGGGGGGGGGGGGGG
>JAJOOH010033411.1:0-11283 GCA_029582605.1 Solanum gracilifrons
AGAGTAAATATTTAACAATAAAATTCATTCTAATGTCATTATCATTTTTTATATTATTATAATTTTCAATTTTGTTAAATATTTTTAAGAAAATATTTTTTAAGTAAAAATAATCCTTAAATTGCAAGAAAAAACTTTGAGTAAAATTATATCAAAAAAATTTGAAGTATGCATAGTTCCAAGTGAATTCCTTCAAAAATCACCAACCAAATTCACAACAATAAAATCCCCAAGTAATTCTTCACGTAGGAAAATTTCCAAATAAATTCTCAAGAAATAAATCCCCAACAAAATTCGTAGAACATGAATCCCCATGTAATATCACATATAAAATTATTTCTAGATAAATTTTCAAGTAACTATTTCTAGCTAAATTTGAAAGTAATTTTATGTAACGATCCGAACCGTCGTTAATTACGAGGGACAAAAATCCGAAAAAAAATTGGGCCATTGTCCTGCCAGAGCGGGCTATATGTCGCCAGGGCGGCGGCGCCAGGGCGGGGTAAGTTGGCGCCAGAGCGGGATACGTGAGACATAACGTAAATTACGAGAAATTATACTTTCTCCATCCTCCTAAAATACCTAATTAAGTCGTAAAACACCCTAGAAACCTCAGAAAAGCTACTTTAAGCTTGAGAAGGAAGGAGGAGGAGATTTTTAGCATAAGGATGGTGAGATCTTGCGGATTCTTGGCCAAATTCACCATCACGAGGCCCGGAGAACCCGAATCAAAGTCAAAACTTCATGCATCTGCCTAGCACCCAGGTAGGCTAGGTTTTATGAATTGAGTAGTTATTAATATGTGCTTACTACGTAATATATGGAAATCAATGGTAGGGTTGTGTGTAGACCTTCGTGCACCAAGTAAATTCCATGAGTAATCCCTAGAAATCAAAGTATGTGGGTGTATGCCTTCAAAAGAGGAGATAGATGAATTGTTAGGGACTCTAGAATTATTATCATGGATACAATTGGTTCAAGAATAAGACTAAGAAATCATGAATGGAACTAGATTTATGAATGCATGCTAGATCATAAATTGGAGTGATGAATTAAGGATTTATGATGAATTGTGACTAAACCCTAGAAGGAAGTACTTAGATGATGAACTAGGGCTAAGTATGGTCAAATTGATGTTTGTATATGAATGTTGCATTGTTGATCACACTTGTTGTAACTGAGATGGGTAAACTATGATTACCATTAAATCACGACTTAAATGTATGATCTTGAAGATATACTTATGATTGTGATTGTGATGTGTTGAATGGATCGATTGCCACATTTCGACATAACTAACTTGGATCGGTTGCCACATTCCGGCATAAATATTGGATCAGTTGCCACGTTTCGGCTTAACTATGGGATCGGTTGCCACGTTTTGGCATAACTAACTTGGATCAATTGCCACATTCCGGCATAATTAACTGTTTGGGTTTAGGTTCCATGAGATGACCAATGATGTGATATAAAATGTGAGATTGTGCGATTGCTCATAAATATTGATGATATCGTATATGTTTGATATACGCATGTGAGTTTACGTTGTATTGACTTGCTTATGTTGCACTTAGTGGGCACTTGTATGATGGTTTATATTTGTTTATTCGTTGTAATGAGCGAACATGTTAGGTATAGTGGAAGGGTAAAATGTTCCAGAGGCGAGTAATAGATAATAAGGGTTGTTCGTGTGTTGTAATGGCAAAGTGCAGATGTAGCGTGAGTGATGAAATATGCTTAGGTTGATTTCACCTTGGGGGAAAGAGATTGGGTTTAGTGTTAATGGAGTGTGATATAATGTATTATGTGACTATGGCTGGGTAATATGCCGGGAGGTAGGGGTATGACGTGAACGGTAAGTGGAAATGTTGGTGGTTGTATTTGGGGGATTTCTTTATGTGGTAGAATGGTTAGGTTATGATCAAGTATCTGGTAGGTAGGTTGATTGAGAAGGGTGACAGTAGGCAGAATACTATTGTATATTAGAGGTATTTCAAGAGAGGGTAGAGGTGGAGAAGCGAGTGGTTTATTTCATGATCTTACTAGTTGTTTTCTTATGTTATGTGGTGGGCGTCGGGTTGACCGATGATGCCTACCAGTATGTGTGTTTGTATTGATACTACTCTTGCTATGTCTTTTGACATAGTCTGGATGCTGAATGCTGGATTGGTGACATTTCATTAGGTGAAGGCGAAGAAAGTCTCCAGCAGCTTTTATTCTTCCTTCCGCATGGTGGAAGCTGTGTCTTTTAATTATCATGTCGAGTTATACTCTTAGTAGCTCTTGTACTTGTTTATACTAGATCCTTGGGAGTGTTAATTACTCTACAGGTCTTAACTCGAAATTATTTAAAAGGTTTTTAATAAAGAATTATGTTAGTATGTTATTCCGTTTATTTAATTTTCCGCATATTTTAAGTTGTTGGGATATAAGGATTCTCCTTCTTAGGTGGTAGTATGTAGGTGCCCGCACGGCCCGGTGGGTTGGGTCGTGACAAATTGGTATCAAAGCCTAGGTTACCGGTCTCCCCGTACAAGAGCAAAATGTGGACTAGACTCCTCCAGATTGGTGTGTTAGACGTCCACATCTAATCTTCGGAAAGCTAGGAAGCATTCTAGGAAACTGTTCCACTCATTCTCTCCATTCGTGCGAAGTGTCGCTTGTGGTATGAGTTGAGTCCAATTTGTATCTCCCGATTCCAAGTGGTATCTCAACAAAGTGAACCGAAAGTCGTGGTCACGACTGAAGAAGCACAAGCAAGGTAATTGGAATTGGGAAAGTTCCAATTGGTATCTAGCCTTAGGGGCTATAAAGAGCATGGATGACCAGTAATGGTCATCTATGGAACGAACTAACTAATAAATTGAAATTGCATGTGCATTGTATTTGGAAACTATGAATGTGTGCTTCTTGTTGCCTGAAATAACTGGGACTATGTGATTCTTGCTGTTTGAATTAACTACAGTTATGAAGTTGTAATTGCTTGAATGTTATAAGGTGAATATGTGTGCTATAAATGTGTGTGTTTAAACCTTAATATGCGCGAAGTGTTGGCTAAGTTGTAGAAATTATTAAGTGCAACTACTCGTGTAACGTAAAAATCGTTGAGAAAAAAAAAGTCAAAACTTAGCTGGTGCGAGGGTCTAGCTAATTTACGAGGTGGTTCGTAAAATAGAATCTGGACGTATGTCGCAACCAATTAATAATCGTGTGAATGTGTGGGTGTAACATTGAATTAATGAGAACTAGTGGGGTGTTGTGTCGTTAAGATTGATTCGAATTAGTTAATGATTTTCCTATCTTGGAGATTTATCTTAGATTGTTTGGTTCAGCTGGAAACCTTGGGAAAATCTTAGAAAAATGAAAAGAACCCATAAATTATTAGCCTGGGTTTTGGTCCTGTCTAAGCCGCTGGGGCAGGATTATTCCCGCCATAGCGACACTGCCAGAGCGGGACAGGGCGAGGCAGAACCTCAACCAAGCCTACCCTATTTTCACTAACTTTGAACTGTCAACCCAAATGGGATCTGAACAAACCCCTACAATCCTTTCAGTGTTCAGCAAATCAGAGAATAGATTTAAAACTTAGAAATTCACCATTTACTGCGGAAAAGAAGGAAATCAAGCATCTATTTGCTTACAAAACATAAGAGTGTCGAAAAGATAGAAACAAATGGTCTTAAAATTTACAAAGCCAAGAGGGCGAAACAATAGTCAAATCAGGAACTCTTAGACTGGGTGGTGTCCACGTCGGAGTCAAGGTCCTCTGGGGGTATCATGCCAGCCCAGGCCTCATTCAGCATAGGGAACTGCGTGTAGTCCTTCAGATCAAGCTGGGGGATCTTCTTGAGAGGGGCAACGCAAGTAAAGATGGCCTTAATAGTCTTCCACATCAGGGCCATTAGGCGATCCCTCTCCACACCCTTCCTTTTCTCCTAGCGCAGCTGGCGACAGAGCATCTCGACCTCTAGGGCAGTGCTGGGTGGAACTGGAGTGAAGTCGGCATAGACACTCCCCATCCTGTTCCGGAAAGCATCCAGATCTTCTTCGACCCGTGCACTTGAAAGTGGGTCATCGTCGTCTAAATTCACGGCGGCCTTACTGCTGCTAGCCCTGCCCGTCCTCCTCCTCTTACTCCTAGAAGTTGAACTTGTCCTAACCAGAAGAGGGTGAAGGGGGGATCCATAGAAAGTACATCATCAGCATCAAAAAGTTGCACTCCCGCCCGTTTGCACAAGGCAGTGATAAGACCAGGAAGAAAAAACACTTTTTTGTTGCCCCGATAGAACATCTTTCATTCTGAGATGATCTGCGCCCCCACATATAGCTGGATGCCTTATATGGCGCATGCCACCACCAAGGCCCGGGGAAAGGTCACGTCGGTGCGGTTGCCCGATGGGCGGATCCTCCTAGTGATCAAATGTAGCCACCTCTTAGCATCGGGTGACCAATCCGTGCTAATAATACTCTCAGCAGTAGCCCAGTATACCTGATCTCGATGCGTAGGCTCAACCAGAGTGTCTTTCAGCCACTCCAGATCAATCTCTCTTAGCCTGGCCTCGTATTCATGGTTTGGGACCCCGGTACCTCTAGGACCTCATTGATAGCAGTGGCGTTCAGAGAAATGTCAACTCCTTTGATGTGGATGACGGGGTGAGGGTCGTCCCATCACACAATAGGCAGGATGGCGTAGAACTCTCTCACCTAAGTAGAGCATGCATCTGGGGGAGCCTAAGTCAGTGGAATCCCCCCGAACTCTACCAGACGAGCATAGAAGGCAGGCTCCTTATCCTCTAACTTGTGCAACACGAAACCCCTCTCGCAACAGAACCTTGTCTTACGGTTATCGTGATGTCTTTCTCGACTCGTGGCATCGGGAAACCAGATGAAAGGTAAGTGTTCGTCGTTTTATCCAGCCATTTCGAGAGCCTGCAATAAGTAGAATATAAGTTAGAAAGTGAAAGTATAGTCGGGGTAAGGCTAAAGAACTTGAGAATTAAGAAAGAAAATTTTTGGTGTTAAGGATAAGGCCACTGCCTGGCGCATCCCGCCACAACGGCCATAATCCCGCCAGGGCGGAATTATGAAGGCTGCCATAGCAGAATGAAGGCCGCCAGAGTGGCCTTCATCTGGGACGAACACCAGGAGCGTTAATGGCGCCTTTTCGTCCCAAAACCCTATTTTCGACAGAATTTCAGCCAATCAGAGTTATTTAACTATCCTAAAACATAAATAAGCAATTATTTTGGCAAATTAACTTCTAAAAGAGGCCTAAATCGGAGTTTAAACCAAGGGACCCTTCAACTTCCCCCACCCGTTTCGGTATTATTTTACCCGCATTTTTATGAAATCCTTACGCCTAGGACGTTGTGGGAACATTAGGGACGTAAGGGAAGTAACCATGCTACGTTTTCTAACAAATCTATCAACCTAGTTCGAATTCAAAAACTACCCCAAAAACTATCTATTTTTGATCAGTTAATCGTAATGCAATTATCGTTAATCAAGTAATGAAGTAAAGAGTAAAGGGAAACCGAGAATTTACCTTGATTTCGACGTCCGAAAGTGAAACAATAGAGAGGTTTTGGGAGAGTTGAGTAAGGGAGAAAGGGAGAAATGAGGGAATTCGTTCCTCATTCCCCCTTTACTGTTTTTCGATTTGCCGCAGAGACTGGAGATCTGTCCCCACAGCGGCCTCGCTTTAGGGGGGGATGTCACCCTGGCGTGCCAGGCTGTGTAAATTTAATGCATTCGATTCTCCGTGTAGGTTTCATTTGTTGCTCTAGTCCATTGGGTATATTATTCTTTTGTGTGAATGAAGTAAAAAGTCAACATTTGTCGTGATCCCGTAGTGAACAAATCCTTTAATTTAGTAATAAATCGAAGTAAGGCGCATGATGTCTGTGCACAAGTCGTTCAGGGATGAAAGAGGGGTAAATTGGTATCTATTGTAACGATTCGAACCGTCGTTAATTAGGATGAACAAAAATCTGGGAAATATCTGGGCCGTTATCCCACAAGAGCGGGCTAGATGTTACCAGAGCGGGGTAAGTTGGCGCCAGAGAGGGATAAGCGAGACAGAACGTAAATTATGAGAAATCTTATTTTCTCCATCTTCCTAAAATACCTATTTAAGTTGTAAAACACCCAAGAAACCTCAGAAAAGCTATTCTAAGCTTGGGAAGGAAGGAGAATGATATTTCTAGCATAAGGATGGTGAGATCTTGCGGATTCTTGGCCAAATTCGCCGTCACGAAGCCCGGAGAACCCGAATCGAAGTCAAAACTCTGTGTATCTGCCTGGTGCCTAGGTAGGCTAAGTTTTATGAATTGAGCAGTTATAAATCTGTGCTTACTACGTAATATGTGGAAATCAATGGTAGGGTTGTGTGTAGACCTTCGTGCACCAAGTAAATTCCTTGAGTAATCATTAGAAATCTAAGTACGTGGGTGTATGCCTTCAAAAGAGGAGATAGATGAATTGTTAGGGACTCTAGAATTGTTATCATGGATACAATTGGTTCAAGAATAAGATTAAGAAATCATGAATGGAACTAGATTTATAAATGCATGCTAGATCACAAATTGGAGTGATTGAATTGAGGATTTATGATGAATTGTGACTAAACCCTAGAAGGAAGTACTTGGATGATGAACTAGGGCTAAGTATGGTCAATTTGATGTTTGTATATGAATATTGCATTGTTGATCACACTTGTTGTAATTGAGATGGGTAAACTATGATTGCCATGAAATCATGACTTAAATGTATAATCTTGAAGATATATTTGTGATTGTGATTGTGATGTGTTGAATGGATTGGTTGCCACGTTTCGACATAACTAACTTGGATCAGTTGCCACGTTCCGGCATAACTATTGGATCGGTTGCCACGTTCCAACATAAGTATGGGATCGGTTGCCATGTTCTGGCACAACTAACTTGGATCGGTTGCCACATTCTGGCATAATTAGGTTTAGGTTCCATGAGAGGACCAATGATGTGATACAAAATGTGAGATTGTGCGATTGTTCGTAAATATTGATGATATCGTATATGTTTGATATGTGCATGTGAGTTTACGTTGTATTGAGTTGCTTATGTTACACTTAGTGGGCACTTGTATGATGGTTTATATTTGTTTGTTCGTTGTAATGAGCGAACATGTTGGGTATAGTGGTAGGGTAAATTGTTCAAGAGGCAAGTAATAAATAGTAAGGGTTGTTCGTGTGTTGTAATGGCAAAGAGTAGATGTAGCGTGTGTAATGAAATATGCTTAGGGGGATTTCGCCTTGGGGGAAAGAGATTGGGTTTAGTGTTAAGGGAGCGTGATGTAATGTATTATGTAACTATGGCTTGGTAATGTGACAAGAAGTAAGGGTATGACGTGAACGGTTAGTGGAAATATTTGTGGTTGTATTTGGGGGATTTATCTATGTGGTAGAATAGTTAGGCTATGATCAAGTATCTGGTAGGTAGGTTGATTGAGAAGGGTGACAGTAGGCAGAATACTAGTGTATATTGGAGGTATTTCAAGAGATGGTAGAGGTAAAGAAGCGAGTGGTTTATTTCATGATCTTACTAGTTGTTTTCTTATGTTATGTGGTGGGCGTCGGGTTGACCGATGATGCCTACCAGTACGCGTGTTTGTACTAATACTACTCTTGCTATGTCTTTTGACATAGTTTGGATGCAGGATTGGTGACGTTTCATTAGGTGAAGGCGAAGAAATTCTCCAGCAGCTTTTATTCTTCCTTCCGCATGGTAGAAGCTGTGTCTTTTAATTATCATGTCCAGTTGTACTCTTAGTAGATCTTGTACCTGTTTAGACTAGATCCTTGGGAGTGTTAATTATTTTACAAGTCTTCACACGAAATTATTTAAAAGGTTTTTAATAAAGAATTTGTTAGTATGTTATTCCGTTTATTTAATTTTCCGCATGTTTTAAGTTGTTGGGATATCAGGGTTCTCCTACTTAGGTGGTAGTATGTAGGTGCTCGCATGGCCCGATGGGTTGGGTCGTGACATTTTATCTAGCGATTTTTTTTACTAAATAGATAAAAAAATATTATTTTTTTCATTTCTTGCGAATTTACTTATGAAAATGGTACTTGCATATCATTTTCCCCAAATAATTCCCCAGGTAATAATTTTGTTGAAATGGTGCCAAATTTACATACCAATTTTTCTGGGATAATTATTTTCCCATGTAAAAAATTCTAGAATTCAGGAATTTCTTATTTCTGCAGGAAAATTCGTAGCAAATTTCTGCGAAAATAATCCCTAAGTAAAATCTCCAAGTAATTTACAATTTTCTAGAAACTCACCACTGATGCTGCTGAACTGGAGATCGGGAACTGATCTATGCGTGATCTGAATGCTGAGGACCTGAACCTACATCATGAGAAGATGTACCGCAGAGTATGCCTCAGTATTTGGAAGGTACTGAGCATGAATGATAGAATAAAGGTGAACAAAATATATAACTGAACAAAGCATATAACTGAACAATGACATGAGATAAGCATGATACTATACTAAAAGCATTGAACATGAACTAACTGAATGCAATGACCAAGTCTATAACATGCTGAGACTGAAATAGAATCTGACTATGGTTAATGCAATAAAATCTGACTATGGGAGCTACTAATGACCGACATAAAACCACATGAGCTAAATGTGGAGTCTGATGTATACGCCCCATCGAGAAGACCCAATATACCATGCCAGAGGTATAGAGACATGACTGGCGTGATCACTAAAATGTAATGCCCATAGAGGGGACTTATAAACCTATGGGGGCACGTAGTTTTGGGACTGTTCGGGTACGTTGAACCCTAGTCCACTCGGTCTAAGCCTACTCCCAATTAGAATGTATATAAGCAATATTATGACTGAAATGTTGAAGTACTGGATAGCTCAATTACTGACATGCAAACTTTGAGAATGCAATAATTATAACTGATAATGTGACATTCTTAAACTGAAGCATGTACATCTGAAATAACTGACCTAGCATGTGTAATTCATGAACTAAAAGAACTACATAGCTAAGGTTCTGAATATCATACAAGAAACTAAGCAGCAATATGATAATGTAATTTGATCATTCTAACAGCTAAACTCCAACAATTTCTAACATTCAAGAAACCCTAGGTCTAGATAATATTAAGAGAATCAAGATTCTAACTGAAATCTAGGGACCTAGTGGATAAAAGGAATCCACCAATGAAATCGCACATACCTGGTGATGAATTCCGTGGAGAAATCTTTCGATTTCGAGGCTGAAACTGATAAAAACTCGCTTCGTTCTTGAACTAGGGTTGCTCGACTTTCTTTTCTATTTTGCTCTAAGTTTTCGCTTGATTTTGGTGAATAATTGATTATGTTAGGTTTTAATTAGTTTACTAGGCTAATACTGACCAAATTCACGTAGTTTAGGGGTTAAACGACGTAGTTTAGAGGTTCAACGCATAAGGAAAAGATAAAACGACCCTTGACTTAAAAGCTGTCGGGGTTAACGATGGATCGTGGATGGACCGACGGTCCATTCTGGTCAGCCGTCGTTCGGCTTCAGAGAGTTTAATTTTGGGGGTCTGACCAACGGCCCTGGACCACGGACCGTGGCCTAACCTACGGTTTGTGGGTCCTGGCGTAGGCTGACCCTTAGCTAAATTTTCTGGGGGTTCTGGACTAAAAGTTGGGGGCTTACCCACGGACCGTGGCCTGACCTACGGTCCGTAAGACACGGCATGGGTGGACCCTTAGCTAGATTTCTGGACTACTTTTGGGGAGGGCTGCAGGTGGCCATCCACGGACCACCAGAACGGACCGTGGGTCACCCTACGGTCCGTGGGTGGCAACCATGGATTGCACCTGTAACTTCTGGAAATCTGTTGGTTGGTCTGTTTTCGGATATGGGGTGTTACAGATACAATACAATTTAAGTAAAAATAAAAACAAACAATGTATTTAAACTAACAATACAATACAATCAAAGCGGATCCAGAATTTAGATTTAATGTTGTTAAGTAGACACATTGATTAGATCACTAAACCAACCTTAGGCTTCAATTCCGCGCAAACTCTACAAAGCATAATTTTTTAAAAATAATTTTACTATAAGTATATATTATTCATTTATAATAACTCAACAAGTTTACATATTTTGAAAACGGTCAATAAGAGCATTATTACTTACATTTGTAAATATATCACGTACTATGTAACAAACTAAACAATCATTTGAATAGCAATCACCAATGTTATTTCATACTTCAGTTTTTATCTACTTCATGGAAGAGAATGATATTTCCACAGTTGTGATACATGTAAAATATTTGCTTAATCAATTTTAAGAAGATTAAGAAAAAAAATATACTTTATTTTATTAGGGAAAAAATAATTTTATGATTATCTAAATAAAATTAAATATGAAGTTACTATGATATTATTTAAAAATTACATGACGTTATTCTATTTAGATTATAATAAAACAAGATTAAGAAATATTACTTCCGATGTTTTTTAAGTTAAAAGAATTTCAAAAGAAAAGAAACAAGAAAGGGTTCTTTAAGAATAATAATTTAATTACAAAAAAATATATATATTATGTTTATTAGAAAAAGTGTATTTTTGACACAATAAAGTAACAACAAATTTTCAGATTAACCACTTTAAGGAAATTCCTAGTGCAGGAAAGAAGATGCTCAACACAAAACCTAGTTCATGGTGGTGACATGTGGCTTCCAACCTTCTAAACTCTGATTTCCCTTTGCTTCCAATAATCCTACCCTCAACGTTGAAAGATATATCAACTGTTAGCCCTAACTTGCCTAAGGAGAAAATATTTGCAGACACTTTGAATGTTAATGATGATAATGAGACTCTAGAGATTTGTTCTTTAAAGAAGGAGATCAGATATGTGGAAGGTGTACCACAAGTAAAATGAACGGATACACGAAGTGATTCAGAAGACTCATATTGAAAATTAAAGGGTGGCTGTCAAATAGGATTGCTACATAGTAAGCATATTCTAATTAGACTAACCAAACATGAGGGCTATGTTAACATGATCTCGAAAGGGGCTTTCAACATTAATTGCAAAGACGGGTATTCATATTTGATGAGTACTCTTATTTATGATTCTAGATTCAAGGTTTCTGAAGAGACAACTATGGCCATGGCATGGATTTCATTTCCTAATCTTCTGTCAACCTTCTTTGTGAAAGAATGTTTATTTTCAATTGTTGCGGCAGTTGGTAAACCAATTCATTTCGAT
>JAJOOH010033414.1:0-16513 GCA_029582605.1 Solanum gracilifrons
ACAAGAGATAAACTGACTTTTAGGCATAGAATTTCCCCTTTCCACTCTAGGATAAGCTCATTTGAAAACTGAAATTTGACTACCCGAGTTATACAATCGATAGAAAAATAACTAGAGTGTAACCAATCCATACCAACGATAAAATCAATGTCTAACATATCAAGCTCTACCAAGTCAACAAGAGTAACTCTATGGGATAAGGAGACATGACATCTTCTATAGACCCTCTAAGCCACCACAAAATCACCAACCGTGGTAGAGATAGAAAACGGTTCTAATAACACATATGAGAGCACATCAAACCTCATGGCCACATAAGGTATCACAAAGGACAAAGTAGCACCGGGATCAAGTAAAGCATACACATCAAATTTTAAAACTTTTAGCATACCGGTCACCACGTCCAAGGAGCTCTCTTGATCATCTCTAGTTTGGAGAGGATAAAATCGGTTTTGCTTAGGAGCATTTGCACCCGAACCACTTTGACCGGATGAAGGGTAGGGTTGAGCCCTACGAGGAGTAAATCCCTCATTCTTAGCAATCGAAGGACAATTCCTTATCTTGTGATCCCTCTTTCCACACCCAAAGAAAGCATTGAAACCCTTTAGACACTTATGTTCATGTTTTCTTCCACATTTAGCACAAGTAGGCATCAAAGACCTATTACCATATCCTTGGGGTTTAGGGTCACACACCCTTTCATTGTTAGACCTTGGAGGAGCATTAGAAGAACCTTGCCAGGAGAAATTTTGTTGAAACCTTAAACAACCTTGTTCACCGGACCTAGAATATGAAAATTTACCGTCATTCGTTCTTGCCCTCTTTGCCCCCCTAGATCTTTCCTTGATATTTTCTTTCCTCAATTCATGGGCATGCACCATAAGACGAGAAATGTCCATGTCATGGATAAGTATAGTGGTGCGTCATTCTTTGACTACCATGTCGAATGCACCCCACACTAACTTGCTCATCTTAGCGCTACGATCCGCCACAATATAAGGAGCATATTTGGACAACTTAGTGAACCTCAAAGCATATTCCCTCACACTCATATTTCCTTGCCGAAGGTTGATGAACTGAAGCAACTTGGCCTCTCTCATCTAAAGAGGGAAGAATCTAACAAGAAAAGCACTTTTGAACCTTTCCCATTCTATGGGGCCTGCTCCTTCCAGCCTTGCCTTTTTCCATTTATTGAACCAAATCTAAGAAATACCTTTGAGTTGATAAGCGGCCAATTCCTCCTTCTCTACCAGAGTCAATCTCATAATGGGAAGTATTTTATATACCTCAACAATAAACTCTTGAAGACCTTCCTCTACTTTGGAGGCATAAAATTCAGAGGGTTCATTCTTGTAAAGTCCCTAACTCTTGCCGCCGCCGTACCCACATTTGGGTTCACGGGGACTACCACCTCTCTATTGCCTTGGGCGTCATGTCATGAGCCAATACTTAGAAATCTGACCTAAACTTCGCATTGGTTACATTATTAGCCAAAAGATCAATTGTAGGTTGAGGAGGAGCTTGGGGAGGAACTTCTTAACCCACACTCTCCCTCGATCCTTCTAGAATTAGCCCTTCTAGTACTCATATCTTGAAAACCATCGAGTAAGGCTTAGGAGAAAGACTTATAGAGTTAAACTCCATGGCATGATTTAGAGAATAAAGAAGTGAAGTTTCCTAAGAATATAGTAGCCTCTCATTCATAAATGTGGAGCACTTCACTCTTATGAACAAGACTCTACTTGACGTAGCTCGAGACATTCTAGACCCATTCTAAACATTGTGCTTTGATTACCAAGTTTTTCACGACCTGGAGGATGTTGGGGGTCAAGGCAAAAGGGGAGATCGAATTGACCAAAAAATGGATCGCCGAGTGGATCATCGAGCCCGACTTATTTCGCCGAATGTCTCTTCGCAGCATATTTTTGGTGACTATAAATACGTTTTTTTTTAAATTAGTTTAGAGAGGAATTCATCTATCATATTTATTTTACATTGAACTCTGAGTATTGAGTCAAGTTTTCCTTAGCTTTGAAGAATTGAAATTTTTCACTTTTGAGAAATTGGCAGTGGGTCTTTGAGATTCTTCAATTTGGACCTTTGTAAAGACGAAATTAATCTTACCCAGTTGATGAAAACACAATTTGGTAACAATTTTTATCTTTTTATGATGTCTAGCTAAAACCCCAATTCTTGGGGTGTGATTATGGGCTGACTTAGTTTATGGGTATTGTTAATTGTTAGTTTAAATGTTATTTAGAAGTTATTTCAATCATTAAATGTGGTTTAATTTAAAGAATTATAGTTGCAAATGCAGTTATACCGTTGTGTTTTTGGCTTGCTCGAGAGCGAGGTTTTAAAACCAAGATTATTGATTGATGGTCTGTGGGTATTGGGTTGTCATGGGTTCAACTCGAGAGAGTGAATACTAAACTAACCCACACATTCAGCTCAAGAGAGTGAATCGACTAAAGCATAGGTTGTTCTTAATTGCATGTTTATCGATGTTCTAGAGAAATATATTAGGTAAATTATTCGAGAGAAAGTTTACATCCTCTATAGTCTAGCTTATTCACTAATTTACAGCTATTTCGTACAATTACCCATTTGTCTATACTAGCCTATAATTGAATCAGATCCCAAGAACCCGTCTCATTATTGTTATTTTTGTATTGTTTTGTTGCTGCTGTAGTTGATAATTGAAACCAAAACTTCCTTATTTGACATTTGTTTCACCCCCTGATTTGAATTATGTTTTAATTCGTAAATGTCTATTCCTATGACTAATTTGAGAGCATTTGTACTTTCCTATTGAATCTTTAACACGTATCATTCCCTGTGGGATTCGACCCAACTCATTTAGTTGGGTTATTATACCGACTAACGATGACTGACACTTAGAATTGGATGAAGTGTCATTAAAACATTAATCAAAATGGCGCCGCTGTCGGGGTGTGGTGTTGGTTAAGATTCTTTGTTTAAGTTGAATTTTGTCCCTGTTAGTTGTAGTTGAATCTACATATTTTTAGTTTTGGTTTGTGTGTTGCTGATTGTAACAGAAACAAGGAGCATGTCTGGTAGCAACGGTGACCTAATGGACCACCCTCCTTTGAGAATAATGATTCTTAGGGATAACATCCTAAATTTCAGTCAATTGGAGGGTGAATCAATCTATGAGTTGTGGCAAAGGTTTAATGCCTTTGTACAGCAGTGCCCAACTCATGGAATTTCAGATACAAAGCTTCTGGAATGCTTCTACAAAGGTCTTGGTCCTAAAACTAGAAGATTTGTTTATCAACTCTCTTCAAGTTGTTTGATATGACAACCCTACGAGACAGCGGCCCAACTACATGATTGCGTGGCTAAGACAAACAAGGAGATAGAAAAGGACCAAGACTTGGCCACATTGTTGGGTCAGCTAGATTTCTTGGTAGAAAAGGTCATGGAGCTGGAAGTAATGTACCAAAGAAAAGATAGGTATATTCTCCCTCATGAACGTCGAAAGACAAAGAAGCTTGGAGGTGGGCAGATAGAAGAGTTAATCTTACTCTTTCATCGCAAAGTAGAAGAATATGACAGAGTGCTGAGAGAGATAAGAGAGAATGTCTTGATGGTACGTCAAATGACAACCTCTCATTCCATGCTCATTCAACTATTGGAGACCCAAATGGGTCAGGTGTTATCTTGTCTCTACCCAAAGCAAAGAAATGGGTTGCCTAGTGACACTGAGGCAAACCCTAAGAACAACACCTATGTAGAGACTTGCATCGTTCCATGCGTTACCTAAGGCGCTTCTTGGGAGGCAATCCAAGTTTTATTTTCTTTATTTTTTATTTTGAAATAATGGTGTGTTGATTGTGTACGTTAAAGTGTGGAATGTGTTTGAAAAATGCAAATTGGTGAGCTAAATGTCCAGTCGGTGACTCGGCGAGTATTTCAATGAGCCCGACTTAGACCACCGTTGGACTCAAGAAACTCTAAGGTTGGAATCTGTAAAACTCGGCGAGCCCATGAGCATATTGGCGTGTCACCGAAAATGTCGGCTATTTCGACTTTGTCTGCCATTTGGACCCTAATTTAACTGGAAGTCCTGTAACACTTGGAGAGGTAAGTGTCCCCTCGGCGTGTCGCCAAGTGGGTCAGCGAGCAAAACTAATGTTGGCGAATGGGCGAGAACTTGACAGTTTTTAGGACCAAAGGATTAAACTTTCAAACTCTTTCACATTCCCTCACTTTTTAACTTCCCAAACACATACCCGCAATATATTTTCCTATATTTTCTAATTTTTACCATTTTCTAGGTTTCAATTGTGTGTTTGGAGTTGGATATCTTTGCTTCATAGCATTTCAACGTATTCAATCGGCATTAAAGGTTGGTTTTCCAAACATCGAACTCATATTTAGCGATTTTTACTCATTTGCAATTGTTTTTATATTTCTGGTGTGTGCCGGGCCTCTCTGGATCGTAATTGTATGCATGTTCTCCTGTTTTGAATTCGTAATCAAGCCTATAATGCCTTTTTGTTGATTTCGTGACTTAAAATTTGGTCAAATTTTTTGGGGTTAGGCTAATTTACTGTTGGGTTTAGTCAGGTGAAGTCTAAGTAACCCTCATTTGTGACAAATGACGTGTTCTGCCCATTGATAGAGCGGTTGACATCATACTTAAGGGCTAAAGTCATCAAATGGCCAAATTCGGCCAAACCGGGAGCATGGGTGTAATGGTTCTAAATCTAATTGAAATATTGCATGCTTTGATTTTGTTTTTGGGGGATGCGGGGCTGAATTTGGAAGTCGGAGTGGAAAGTACGCACGTTGGGCTGTTTGGTTAGCTGAGTCGAGCTCGCCGAACCACTCAGCAGTTTACCTAATTCCCCTTGATCGCCTTTAATTTCCAGCAATTGTTGAGAGTGGGTTCTGTAACTTTTGATGAGAAGCCTAAGTTCACCAAGTGTACTAGGTGACTCGCCGAAAGTCCTTCTTGATCGCCCTTTCTGCACCCCTAACCCCCTAAAATGCATTGTAACATTCGGCGGGCTAGTCCATGCTCACCGAATGCTGTCGGGGATCTGCCGAAAGCCCCCTCCCATCACCGACGTGCCAATTGTTTTGGGAAATTTTTAACCAATCCCCTCAGCGAGCCCGATCTAGCTCACCAAAGTGATTCGGCAACTCGCCGATCGGTTCTGCAAGTCTATCTACAATTATTTTTTTTTCTTCTGCAACTTTTCTTGAACTATTTCTAACTTTCATCGATGTTTTGGAGATATGGCTAGACCTAAAGTAGCAGGTAAAGACATGCCGCTCCACAAGAGGGCCAAAGGATTCACAATCAACGAGGATGCAGGTGCATCCAGGGAAAAGGTTACTAAGCTGCCCACCACAAGTGGGAAAGGAAGGGCAAAAGGCAAGGCTCCTACACCTGCATCACCGGAGGCCAGCTCCGACAGTGACATGATCTATGCCACCCTTCTCACTACTTCTGAGACTGAAGGTCAGCACCAGGATCCTCGGGCTACCACTTCAGAGCCTGAGGATGAAGAATTATTCGCAGCCAAGAGAGCGGAGCTACGATCCAAGAGGTTGAATTATCCGTCTAGAATCAGAACTCCCCAGGCCATTACTCCTCCTCCTGCTATATCATAGGCTGTGGTTCTTGCGCCCATTGTGCAGGGTCCCCTTCCCTGCTCTATGAATAGATTGAAGACTGAGGGGCTGAGGTCCATTATTGAAGAAAAAAGGCTCTCTATTGATGGGGTGATAGACAGATACCCTGACATTTGGCGCAACATAAAGACCCGTAAGTTTGAGATTTTAACAAAACTTGGGGGTCCGTATATCCCAAATTGGGTTCGGGAATTCTACACAACCTATGGTGCCGTAGTGCCATAAAGGAAAAAACAGGCTGCTAAATTCAAGCCCGTTGATTACGTGATGGTCAGGAGCAAGAAACTGTTGTGTGATAGTACCAATATAAACATTGTCTTGGAGTGCACCGACAATATTGCAGACGACCACCAGTACATGATCAAGACTAAATCCTTGGAGAACATGAAAAGTTTGCTAGCTCCTGTCATATGTAATGGTACTCCTAGGTGGTTGGAAACAGGGGTTCTGATAGAGAAGAAGGACCTCAACGTAGCTACGAGGTACTGGTTTGGTTTTATCAAAAGCACTATCATGCCATCCTAGAATGAGTCCATCCTACGCCACACCAAGGTGTCTTGTCTTGGGTCGATCATTGCACGAGAGCGCATAAATTTTGGTATGATCATTGAGCAGAAGATGGCCATAGGGCCAAACAGCGCCAAACTTCCCTCCCTTTTTTGGTGTTGATCACCGAGTTGTGCAGACGAGCTCGGGTGCATAGAGATGACAAGAAGGATGTCGAAGTGACTCACACATCTTGTACCGACATATGGAGGATAGAGGCAGAGTTTTAGAAGGATGAGGTAGAGAAAAAGAGGGCAGCCCTGGTGGATACATCCCCGGTTATAGATATTGAGGCATTACCTGCAGAGGCATCTTTGCCTACTCTGACCCCTGGGCTTTCAGGTATATCTAGTTCTATCCCTTTTGTTATGCATAGTACCTTTGTTGCTCCCTTGCCTCCCAGATCGAGTACTGCTACTGCTGCCCAACCTCTGCTCACTAGGCTACATTGCTACAAATGGGGCAGCTAGAGCATTTTGCTGATCGACGCACTGCCAGGTTTTAGGCCACCATTCCAGGCATGATCTAGAGGGCCCTTGCCAATGTTATGACACCTCTGAGTTCTACTATTCATACCATTGAGGCACGTATAGTGGTGTGCGAGCAAGGCCAAGGAGTTACTGAGGAGGTGACGACTCTAAATGCCGCTATTTTTGAGTTGGGAAGAGATATGGACAAGTTGAAGTCTACTGACATGTCAATGATCTTCGGGACAATAGAGATTCCAGATGTGCCAGTTGATCTAGATGTACCTTCGGCTACCACCGAAGATGAGGTTCCAGTTAAGGAGGTGGATGATACTGACTCTGAGGATGAGATGAGAAGCTGCTTATTACTGATGATGAGGCTTCTTATGAGGTTCTCACTGAGATTGAGGAGGCCATAGTAAGCTGTGAAGACCTCTTTGGCAGAAAAATCCTTGGTTGAATCCAGTGGAGCTGGTACTGTTGATGTTGCATCGGGCACTGATGCCCCGACAAATGGAGGGACTACGTAGACAGGACTTCTCTTTACCTCCATCTTTATCACTTTTATTGATTTTTAGTGTTTTGATTGCATTTGAGGTCAAATTATTTTTGTTTGTGGTGGGGTGACGTTTTTCCAGTGTTTATGACTTTTGTGTATATATTGGGTTTTGTGCTATATATTGTGTTTTGGCACTGTGTTGTGGTTATTTAAGCTTGTAGATTCTTGTTTTAATTGAAAATGGTTTTTGGACCCTTCTAAAAACAATTGCCACCCTTTTGCTTGTGTTTGAATATGGTTGTTCTTATAAAAATTTGAGTATAAGTTATGATCAATACCGATATGTTGAATAGTTCTTTCAATTGAATAAGCATGAATGTGCCGTTACGATGATGCCAAATGAAGGTGCATAGGCAATATGTGAAATTTTTGCATCTTGTTGTGACTAGCTAATTATTGAATTGAGTCTCTTGTGATGAACATTACACACTAGCAAAAGTGTGGAGTTTTGTTTGACATTGGTGTCAATGCCTTGTGTCATGAGTTTAATGTGAACCATGTGTGATGACACCTAGAATTTTCCCCGTTGGTCCAGTTGACTATGTGATCCAAGCTCTTGAAATGATCTTAGGCAACAATTTCAAAGAGTGAAACAATTTGATGTTATACCTCTTTTGTGTCCTACCTTGTGAGTGTGTGAACTTTGCTTGACCACCCTTTTGAGCCTTATCCTTTTCTTGGAAGAAACTTGATGAAATTGTGACCTTTCTTCATCCATTCACCCATAATACTCATGAACTGCTGTTTTTTTTAATAGCCAACTTAAGACAAAAGCCTAAGTTAGGGGTATGGTGAAAAGAGAAGGTAAATCAAGAAATGCGAAAAGGCCCCCTTTACCAATGGTTTTGAGAAAGATGGAACCCCTCCATACAAAAAAAGAAGAAGATAAAAAGTGAAAAGAAAAAGAATGAAAAAGTTGCGAAATAATATTGTGCAAGGGCAAAAGAAATGGGGTGTCCGGTGTTCCATGGAAAGTGAATAATGGGGTGAGTATTAAGCATGAATGAGAATGTTGAAGAAAAGGAAATTTGTTCACACCACATTTCATGAGGATAGCAACCACTGAGCCTAAATGACTATACTTTTACACTCAATCCCATTACAAGCCTTGAAAAGACCTTTTTTTTTTTTATCTTGAGTGAGTTGAAGCAAATGTTGGCTGGAAATTAAGGGCAAACATATGGTGAAGTCATGTATGTGTTCATCTTTGTGAGTTTGAGAGTTGCATTTGATTGCGGAACTATAACTTGTTCAACAATGGTGTGAATATGGAATCATTCTTTGTGTGAGGGCATTTGAGTACCTTTGTTGAGCTTGAACTTGCATTTGAAGCAAGTATTGTGAACTTGAGAATAATTGATAATGGTGAGTCACAACGTGAATCTTTGAGTGCATAATTGATCTTTGCATAATTAAGTTGAGTCTTGTTGTGTGCATTCATGATTGAGTCTTGTGTAGCACTATTTGAGACATCCTTTTTGGACTCCTGAACTTGAGTTTTAC
Organism: Solanum gracilifrons; assembly: GCA_029582605.1. Classification (NCBI taxonomy): domain Eukaryota; kingdom Viridiplantae; phylum Streptophyta; class Magnoliopsida; order Solanales; family Solanaceae; genus Solanum; species Solanum gracilifrons. The sequence goes on from JAJOOH010033414.1 coordinate 8,743, forward strand.
TTGAGGACAAGCAAAGGTTTAAGCTGGGGGTGTTGATGAGTCCTAGATTTGGACTCATTTAGGGCTTTATTTTTATAGTTTTAGTGTCCTCAAATGATTATTTTGTGCCACTAACTGATGCAAAGTCCTTAATTTTCAGGATTATGGATTAGGGAGCAAAGCAAGGACACTTAGTTGCAAAAGGAACAAAGTGATCTGAAAGAAGAAAGAAAAGGGCACCTCGTGATCGCCATGTCCATTTGGCGAGTCACCGAGTGGCCACTTGACCTCCTAAAGTTCCAGTATGCTAATCCATGAAGGAGAAAATCAAGTTGGCGAGATAAAGGAGCAGTCGGCGGATCGCCGAGTGGTTCCGCGATGCGGTGTTAAATTGCCCAAATTTACAAACCTGGAAGATACTGAAGGCCAAAGCAAAAAGGGCGATGGAATTGACCAAAAGGCGGATCACCAAGTGGATCGGCGAGTCCGACTTATTTCGCTGAAGGGATCTTCGCTGCTTATTTTTGGCGACTATAAATACGTTTTTTAAACATTTAGTTTAGAGGGGAATTCATCTATCATATTTTATTTTATATTAAACTCTGAGTATTGAGACAAGTTCTTCCTTAGCTTTGAAGAATTGAAGTTTTTCCCTTTTGAGAAATTGGAAGTGGGTCTTTGAGATTTTTCAATTTGGACCTTTGTAAGGATGAAATTAATATTACCCAGTTGATGGAAACACAATTTGCTAACGATTTTTATCTTTTTTATGATGTCTAGTTAAAACCCCAATTCTTGTGGTGTAATTATGTGATTATGGGCTGACTTAGGTTATGGGTATTGTTAATTGTTAGTTTAAATGTTGTTTAGAACTGATTTCAATTATTAACTGTGGTTTAATTTAAAGAATTGTAGTTGCAAATGAAGTTCTACCTTCGTGTTTATGGCCTGCTCGAGAAGAAGTTCTAAAACAAAGATTATTTATTGATGGTCTATGTGTATTGGGTTATCATGGGTTCAGCTCGAATGAGTGAATCCTAAAACGTTTTCCACACATTTATCTCGAGAGAGTGAATGGACAAAAGAGTAGGCTATTCTTATTTGCATGCTTGTCGATGATCTAGAGAAATCAACATAATTCGGGGTAAATTATTCGAGAGAAAGTTTACCTCCTCTATAGTCAATCTTATTCACTAATTTACAGATATTTTATAACAATTGAAATTACCCATCTGTCTATACTAGCCCATAATCGAGTCACATAGCAAGAACCCATCTCATTATTGTTATTTTCTTATTGTTTTGTTGCTGATAATTGAAACAAAAACCTCCTTCTTTGACATTCATGTCACCCCCTGATTTGAATTATGTTTTTATTCGTAAATGTCTATTCCTATAACTGATTTGAGAACATTCGTACTTTCCTATTGAATCTTAAACACGTACCACTCCCTGTGGGATTCGACCCAAACTCATTTAGTTGGGTTATTATAGCGACTAGCTATCATTGACACTTAGAATTGGATGAAGTATCCTTGAAACGTTAATCAGTAGTCACCTCTAGCCTCATCATTTACATAGACTTTTAGTCTTGATTCATTTTAGGTGAGCAATCATTTCAACCTAGAATCATTCATTTGAGTAAACCTTTCACATTCATACAACCATTCTTAGCAATTCATTGTGGGAAGTATCCCTTCCACATTAGCAACATCAACAATCAATAATTCATAGTTTAAGCCCTACTCTCAAGGTATTACATCTCATGATCATCATCTATGCTTTACTCTCAAGCAATTAACATAATATTCATCATATATGCTTCAATCTGAAGCAATTCTAATCATAATTCATCAATCCTATAAGGAGAATCGTAGCCCATAAAGATTCCTTTTAGGGTATTAACCCTAGTTTATCAATTCTTGTTTAAAATCATGAAATAGGCATGGGTACACGTAATTTCATTCTAAAAGCATGTAATCCTATAAATTCAATCATAAACAATCATAATTCACTCAATTGGATCAACATTCTTCATAAGCCACAACATTGGAAGATAAGCTAACTAGACTTGGGGATTTAGACTTCACAATTGGGGAATTCTAGGGGACTCCATGGGAGGAAGGATCACATGGATGAAAATCCATCATACCTTAGTCACAAATCCAACAAAAGTTTGATGTTTAGGAGATTTGACCTTTACCCAGCTTCAATCTCTTCCTTTATCTTCTACCTTCTAGAGAGAGAATATTTGAGAAAGAGTTTTAGGTTTTCTTTTGGGATTTGAGAGAATGAATTGAATGCGGGATTTTGGGGGTTAAAAATGCATATATAGGTGTTCTAGACTTAGGCAAAACGACACCACATTGATTTAATTAAAATCGGAAAAAACCCTTAAGCCCATAACTGAACCTACCATTGTGGACCATGAAACCCCTACCGACGAACCATCGACTAACCTACGTTTGATCCTGATCAGTCGTGGTCCATGGTTAGGGAGTTTTGGACAATCGATAGTTCCTCGACCACGGAGTGTGGACCCACCTATGGTCCATAGGTCCCATCGTGGTCCATGCCAGGACCAATTTAGATGCCCCTTTCCACGGCCCCACCTACATCTCGTGGCTCAACCCACGGCCCATTGTTGGTCCCTTGTGAATATACACCTGTAAGTCTTGAAAAGTTATTATGTTCCCTCTTTCGAATATGGGGTGTTACAATAAGAATGAAATTGGGGCTAGCCAACACATCATGTCCAGAACATAAAGTAAGAAAGAAAATTGAATGCAATGAATGTCCGCCCTCAAAGCATGAAAACTCACCAAAGCTCGGAATCTTACAAATCAACCTCTAGCCATGAAACTAAGAACCCTGTCTGTCGGACCCTACATTTGGGGAAATGTAGGCATGAATATGTGTTAGTACAAAATATGTACCAAGTATTATAGTCATGCATATAAACATTAAAATAATGCTAAAATAGGACATTTCATGACATGCAATGACCAAGATAAAATATGATATAAAAAGGGTTAGAAAACATGGCCAATGCACGCTAAACATCTTTGAAAACTTTGGACACATGTGAGATACGTCTTAAAGTAACCTTAGTTCATTATTATTGTGGGAAGTAGTCTTAACCGACATAGAGACCATGTGAGCTATAACATGATCCTATGGTGTGTCCCACACCGAAAAGGGTTGTTTTACCTGCCAATGTAAGGACCATGAACTTCTAGCTTAAGTGGATCCACTAGCTAATGTATATCTAGGAAATCATCCTATGGGGGCACATAGGTAAGGGATAAGGAGATTGCTTCTAGAAACCTAGCATCTACTCACGGCAGATCTTCCATCTAAATATCCTTTCGGTGCTAAGAATAATTCCCACGGAGTAGTCATTTTCTTAACTAGTTCTTATTTTCCATGGAAGGGCACGTCATCTTGCCAATCCAAGATAAGTTTCATTAGGATAGCTCTTTATCTTTGATTCATTTAGGTGAGAAAACCTTTCAACCTTAGAATCCTTACTATTTGAGAAAATCTTTTACAATCATACTTTAATGTGTATATGAGATATCCTTTCAACAACACAACAACAACATCATTGATACTTCACTCTCAAAGTAACCTTAAACCATTTTCATAGATTTCATAAGAACATGCATAATTCCATAATTCACCTTTTAAGTTTCAAAACCCACTTTCAATCATCAATATCTAGAAAACATGGGTTAGAAATGGGTTCATACAAATTCATTATAATTTCATTTAATTCTATCAATTCATGCTTGATTTCATAAAACTCTTCTATCATAAGGCAAGACCCACATTATATGGTCATAATTTGTAAACATGGGAATTACATGGGTTCATGGGGAATCTTCATAAAATCATGAGATTAACTCAATTCATGTGTCATACATCATAAATTAATCAATTAGATCAATAACTAGGAGAACCCATAACATAAAACAAAAAGACTAACTCAATTGGGGAATTATTACTTTGAAAATAGGAGAATTTGGGAACTCCATGAATGGAAGGAATCCATGGTTGAAACCTATCATACCTCAATGCCAAAAGCTTGCCTTCAATGGTGGAATTGGAGACTTTCCTTGAAACCCTACGTTGAACCATTCTTCTGCAAGTTTTTAGAGAGAGAAATATTTTGAAGAGGGAGAGCTAGATTTCTTTTGGTGAATTTAAGAGAATGACTTGAATGGGTAAGTTTTGGGGTTAAAATCACTTGTATAGTTGTACTAGGTAAGGCTAAACCGACGTAGTATCAAGATAAAATAATTAGGAAAAGACCTAACTGCCCTTAACTTACAGCTGATGTGAATCTCCAGATGGAGGCCCACACAAGCTGTCAAGGACGTCACGAGCCTTAGTGGAAGCCGTGGTCCTTGACCAATGGCTTGGAAAGTCAAGACCCCTCCACACGGGCTGTCTAGGCCTTCACAAGCCATCTAGGGGATCGTGAGAGGAGGCAAGCCTAGTTGTGGTTCTGCCTCCCCTTTCATGGCCACCACCACGGGCCGTCTAAGGGTTCGTGAGAGCGGAGCCCCTTTTTAGTAAAACACAATAAGGCAGCACGAGCCATGTTTCCTACACGACCCATCTAGGGCTCCATGAAGGGTGCCATGGCTCAGTCATGGGCCGGTGACATTCCACTTGGCTCGTTTACTAGACTTCTAATTTCCGTTGTGTTACAACGTTTTACTTTTTTGAAGTACTCTTCAAAACAGTAGAGGTATTTGCATTCGTAAGACATGCAACCACAAACTTATATTGCAAGCCGAATAATCAACATTGGTACATATATATACATATATATAAATAACATTTGAACCTCTTAAGTTTTTATGAATAGACCATTTAAACTTTCCTCTTATATTACGTTAATTTGGAATGTAAATGAAGACATGTGAGTGGGACATGTAGACTCTCTCAAGGATTAATGAAGACTTTTAGAGTTAATATCAAGAAGAGAACGAAGACACGATTAAAAGGAACAAATACAGGATGTAGAATGGAGAAGAAAAAGGCCAAGGAACCTTGGCGCCTCATTGGCGCGTTGCGCCAGCCCCAACAGGCCTGGGAGTACTTTGGGGCGTACTGCAGGCGCATGGCACCAGCCCTCCTAGCGCTTTGGTGGCGCATTACCCTATACCAAACCCAGAACTCCAACGAATTCTCTTGTTCAATTTCAGGTCCTAACACATCTATAATCGATTGGTTTCTTCCAAACTCTCTTTGATTAATAAACTCAACATAAATTCAATGAAATCGCACTCAAATTCTATCAAGAAAAACCATGCATTCGCAAGACCCTCACCTCAAGAAATTAAAACCTTCATTGTAAAAGAATGGGGCTAAACTCAAGAACTCTTCAAGAATCTTTACATAAACGATTTCATGGACAAATTAATGAAAGGTTTACATGATTGGCGTGAGGAAAAACAAGTCCATCACTAAGAGAAACCTCACACACCTAGAAGAACAATGTTCTTGAAGAAACTTGAAGGAAAATCTTGGAAGATGAACCCTAGCCTTAGCGTTTCTAGAAGTTCTTGAGCGTAGAAATTTAGGAGTGAATGGCAGGGTTTATTATGAAAACAATTTTTTCTATATTTTAAGGGTAATTTAGATGATTTCCTAAGGGTTTTAGGACTAAAGTACCCTTAAATAAATAAATAAATAAAACAACCTGGAAGTCGGGATATTGTTCCAGCGAACTGTGAGGTCCATATTCACTTTGTAATGGGAGCCATCCCGAAGCTCCTTCTAGGGTAGAACGTCTCTAATAAATCAGTCATATCTTTTAACTCAAATTGGAAGTGAGGCAATCTTGGTGGCGTTGGAAAGAGGACTTGAAGACCTCTAATTTGATAGTTCATAGGTCACCTAATTCTTTATGTGCTGGGAGATATGATTGTTTCAAGTTGATCTAAGTAGAATCTTATATAAAAACAAAATAGGTTAGTGATCTTAATTCATATAAAAATCAATCCCTACACTAATTAATTGACCTTAGAATCTAAGAACATTTAAGAACCACTCGGTACGACCTTATACACAATTCATGAATTGTTTGGGACTTAACATAGAAAATTTTTCAGGTGTTGATGTTTGTGTAATCATATCACAACTTCCGATGCAAGTGCCTACGATCGTACAATAGTTTAGTAACCTAACCAAGGGTTGGGATCGTTCCCAAGTAAGTGGTTTTGAGAATTAATAGAAAAATAAAACTTAGTTTTAACTAGTCATAGCTAAAGACATTAACGATTAAAAACATTGTAAATTAAAGGGGCTACAAGATTGTCAATTAAGAATGGAGGGTTTTGTCACAAGTAAGGTAAAAATAGAAAAATAAACGAGGGTTTCTAAGTAGTGAGAGGGGATCCTTCGGATGTGACGGGAATACATGTTAAGCTAGACTATTGGGTACATGCTTTCGATAGAAGATTTATAGAATAATTGTGACTAGGCTAGACTTTAAGGGGAATAAGCTCTCTCGCGAGCAACTTACCCCGTTTCAAATGCGTTCCTCTCGGACACCCACTTGCCGCATGAAGACTAGCCTACGCCTTAATCCACTCACTCTCTCGAGTTGAGTGTGTGGACTTGGGACTAGGGTTAACTCTCTCAAGCTGAACCTCATGTCAACCCACTCGCACTGGCCATCAATTTAGTTGTCTTAGTTTTACAACCTCTCTCTCGTGCAAGCCGAAAACAAATAAATAAACTTGTATTTGCAACTACAAGTTCATTAATTTCATCCATAACTACTAAACGAAATAACAATTAAACTATCAACAAGCAAGAACCAACAATTATATTAACCCATATTCGCTAAATCACACCCCAAGAATTGGGGGTTTTAGCCACACATATATAAGAGATAGAATTTATACCAAATTGCGCTTGCATTCAACTAGGTATGAAGATTTAAGTCTTCATACAGGCCAAAAGTGAAGAATCTAAGAGACCCAAACCCAAATCTTGAAGATGAAACCCTTTGGATCTTCAAATCTTAAAAACCCTCTCAAGCATAGAGCAATAATATCAAAAACTACTATTCTATATGAAAAGTATAATAATTGTTCAACTCTTAAAACTACACATCTAACTAGTATTTATAGTTTTCACATATTTGTGTTGCAGCGGATCACTCGGCATCGTTAGTCGAAATCGCTGATCAACTCAGGGATTCACCCTTTGGTGTAGTTCATCGTCGTCTTGCACCATCCTTCAGCATCGTCGTGCTCTGGGTCATTGGGCGACATGGTACTGCTTCGCGGAACTTCTCGGCGATGCGTCGAATGCTCCCTTTTTTTGCTGACTTGATCCTTTTCTGCAGGGCTCAGCACACTAGAACAAAAGACGAAGTAACAACTTTCGGCGACTCGCCAAGTGGACTCGGCGATCCTCATGATTTCATTTCTTCGTTCATTTTAGCCATTTCGTTCCTTTTTGCGACATAGTGTCCATGCTTTCCTTCAAACTCCAAATACCTGAAACTTAAGGGTTTTCATCAGATATTGAGATAAAAATAAACATTTGAGAACACAATTTCTATTAAAATATAACCCTAAATGAGTCCAATTTGTGGACTCATCAACACCCCCGACTTAAGCTTTTGCTAGTCCTCAAGTAAAACTCAAGTTCAGCAGTTCAACAAGGATGCCACAAACAGTGCTACACAAGAATCAATTATGAATGTACACAACAAGACTCAATTTACTTATGCAAGGATCAATTGTGTACTCAAAGATTCAAGTTG
>JAJOOH010033428.1:0-14913 GCA_029582605.1 Solanum gracilifrons
GGATGGTTATATAATTACTGAAATGATGATGAAATGGACACATGTATATGATTTTCTCTATATAAGTGTTGTGAGTCGACCAAGCCTAGCTCGGGGGGTTGTAGGCTCGGGTAACCGTATCGAGGGGTTGGTACCTTGGTTGCCTAGTATGGGGGTAGTAGGCCCATATAACCATATTTAGGGGTTTGTACCTTGGTCCCTAGATCGGGGGGTGGTAGGCCCGGGTAACCACATTGAGGGGTTTGTACCTCTTTCACCTCTCCAAGGGGGTGGTAGGCTTTGGAAATACTATATTGATGGTCACTCGCCACACATGTACTACACCCCACTAAATATGATTTTTATGTAAGCATCATTATACATATCATCTCATTAATATGCTATCTATCGGGTATGATTATGCATTTTGCCTATGATGTCCATCTATTGTTGCATTGCATTACATCCCATATACTTAGTACATTCAAACGTACTAATGCATACTCTATGCCTACATGATGTCACCTTGTAGGAACCGGAGCATCGCTTGACCATCCTCCTCCGCGCGGCTAGTACGATTTTCTATCGAGGTTATTGGTGAGTCCTCCATTCCGGGGACATTGCTTATGATCTCTTGCTATGTATAAGACTTTTCCTTTTTTTTTGTTATGTATTGACTATGAGGGTGAGCCTGGTAGTTTGTCTTGGCCCCCGCTAAGTACCCACGTTTAGAGGTGGTGTTGGACAAGTTGTGTATTATGCTTGAGTTTGACTCATCTATGGTATTTATGTATCATTCCTTTTTTTTTCTCTTGCTCCCTTAGTACCGATTTCCCCCTTGATTATGCTTATCGCTTATGGTCATTTTAATTGCTTCTGCGACCAAGGATGTGTAATGATACGCTATGAGGCTTGTTTGGGGTTCCTTCGGGTTCCCCATTCGCCGGTCACGTCTAGGCCCTAGGCTTGGGTCGTGACAATATAAAAGGGTTAGAAAACATAATTCATAAAACATAGTCTATGCAAGCTAATATTCTTTAAAGTCTTTAAAGACATATGAGATATTTGTTGATGTAACCTTACTTAATTATTAACGTGGGGAATTAGGATTAACCGACATAGAGACCATGTGAGCTATAACATGATCCCCCAATGTCTCACACACCGTAAAGGGTTGTCCTACTTTCCAAGGTAAGGACCCTGAACTTCTAGCTTATGTTGATCCACTAGTTAATGATCCTATAGGGGCACATATTTAAGGGATAAGGAGATATCTACTAGAAACCCGACCTCTACTAACGGGAGAGCTTCGATATCAAGAGATTGCTTCTAGAAACCCAATCTCTACTAAGGGGAGAGCTTCAATATCAAGAGATTGCTTCTAGAAACTCGACCTCTACTAAGGGGAGGGCTTCCATCTAGATATTCTTTTGGTCTAAGCATAAATCCCATGGAATAGTAATTTAATACTTATTCTCATTATCAATGGAAGGGAATGCCATCTTTTCACTACAAGATAAGTTTCATTAGGGTAGATTCTTATCTTTAATTCATTTAGGTGAGGAAACCTTTCAACCTTAGAATCCCTACTTATGTGAGAATGCCATTCACTTTTGTGCTTTCATGTGTTTATGAGAAAATCCTTTCAATAACACAACATTAACATCATCATTGATACTTTACTCTTAAAGGATCCTTATAACTTTCATAAGAATGTACATAATTCCATAATTTACCTTTTAAAGGTCAAAACCCACTTTCAATTATCAACATTTAAAAAACATGGGTTAGCTATAGATTTTATAAATAAAATCATGTAGATTTATCAATACATGCTTTATGTCATAAAACTCATCATTCACAATAAAAATCCCACAACATATGATCATAACTTGAAAACATGGGGATTAAATGGGTTCATAGAGGAAACCATCATAAAACCATAGTTATTCATCAATTCATATATACAAGATCAAAATTCAATCATTTAAATCAATAACTAAAAGAAACCATGATAATTGCAGAAAACCCTAACTCAATTGAGGAATTCTAAATTTTGAAATAGAAGGATTTGGAAACTCCATGGATGGAAGGAATCCATGGATGAAAACTATCATACCTTGAAGCCAAAATGCTAATCTTCAATGGAGGAATAGAGACTTTATCATGAAACCCTAGGTCAATCCTTCTTCTTCTTAAATTTCTAGAGAGAGAAATATTTGAGAATTCTTCTTTTTGGTGAGTTTGGAGAGAATGATTTATGTTGGGAAATTTGTGGGTAAAAATGCTTATATAGGGGTCTTATACATAGCCAAAACAACATAATATATGAGTTAATTTATTAGGAAAAGACCCAACTGCCCTGAAAAATAACTTCCAGTCATGACACACGCCCACCCATCGATGGACCGTGGACTGACCGACAGTACGTCGTGCATGACTATTGATGGTGGTGAGAAGATAGATCCCAAGACAGTGAACAACAAACCCCAACCACGCACCGTGGTCTGATAGATAGCCCGTTGGTCATGTCGTGGTCCTGAGGCTCTAAATTACAGTAGGGGTGACCTTTCCACGGACAAAACTAAGGTTTGTGGTTCTACCTACGGGCTGTGGTTGGCCTCTAAGCTGGCACCTGCTAGTTCCTAAATTTTTACTTATTTCCCTCTTCCGGATACGCAGTGTTACAATATGGTCTGAAGCTTGTTAGAAGAGTTTCCAAGAGTTGTAGGATAGATTTACTTCTGCTCTGGTGTCGAACTTACCGAAAGGGAAGGATGGTTTTGTGGTATATTGTGATGCCTCGAGAATTGGGTCAGGAAGTCTGCATATGAAAATGTAACGACCCATAAAATAAATAGGTGAAACTAGAGCCTAACGTGTGTGTTTGAGTTGTTGTAGGGCTTCATGTGGTAAAATGTTGTCCTGAGCTATGGTTGAGGATTTTAGTGGTTGAAGGTCAAGGTACGACTCCGCAAGGACCACCCTAGAGGTCCTTGAGGAGGACCATAAAGCCTAATGATGAGTCCATAATTTGGACTCATTTAGGGCTTTATTTGAATAGATTTAGTTTCCTCAAATGCATATTTTGTGCCAATAACTGATGCAAATCTTGAATTTTAGGTGCTTGGATTGAGGGACAAAGCATGGACACTATTGAGCAAAAACGAACAAGGCAGCTAAAAGAACGAAGGAAAGAAGGCATGAGGATCGCCTAACATAATAGATGAGTCCCCGAATGTCCAGGGTCTCGCCTAATGTTCCAGGGTGCCAAGTCCTGAAGGAGAAAATCTAGTCGGTGAGAGAAAAGAGCAATCGGCGAGTCGCCGACCAGTTCCGCGAGGCAGCTCCATATCGCCCAAAGTTTCAGAACCTCAAGGATTCTGAAGGCAAGGCAAAACGGCGATGAAAATGAACAAAGAGCGGATCGCTAATTGGATCGGCGATCCAGACTAACTGTGCCAACTGCATCTTTGTAGCACAACGTTTTCACAACTAAAAAAATACTTGTTTAAATTCTTAGCTTAGTATTCGATTTTATCTTTTGTTGAATCATATTATTCTTCAATTTTTGAAGTCTAGTGCTTAGAACTGAATAGAGAGACAATATTACCTTTGCTTTGAAGTTTTGAAGATTTCCATTTCTAAGAAATTGGAAGTGGGTGTTGAAGATTCTTATTTTCGTGTTATTTGCTGATTTAGTTGATAACTGAATACAAACCCACCTAATATTTGACACTTGTGTCACCCCAAACTTGAACCATGTTTTTTATTCGTAAATTATTTTACCTATGATTGAATTGAACATATTGATGCTTTTCTATTGATTCTCAAAGATGTACCACTCCCTATGGGATTCGACCCCAACTCACTTAGTTGGGTTTATTACTGACTAACAATCATTGGAACTTGGTATTGGATGAAGTGTCCTGATACGTGAAATCAAAATGGCGCCGCTGCTGGGGAGTGTTGTTACTTGAGAATTTTTAGTTAAGTTATAGTGATAGTTACTTAATTTGTAATTTTGTTTTGCTCGTTTGTGTGTTACAATAGGAAGAATGAGTGTAAATGGTAATTGTGAAAAATGGATCACCTTCTGATAAAAGTGATGAGGTTCACGGATAACATCCTGACCTTCAAGGGCTGGGGTTGGGGTCGTGTCCAAAGGGATCGGTTTTGAGAATTAATAAGCAATTAGAATTTCATTCAAGTTAATTGTAGTTAAAGACTTTTGCATTAAAAGACATTGTAGATTAAAGGTGGTGACACCAATGTGTCAAATATCAAAGGGGGTTTTGTAACTAGTACTAGGACAACAAAATAAACAAGAAAATCAAGTATGGGGAAAGGTTCTTGGTATGTGACCGCAATAGAAGTTAAGATAAATTGTTCGGTACGTGGTTTTGATCGGAGATTTGCAAAATAATAGTGACTAGGCTAAGCTTTAAATGGAAATAAGTTCCCTCTCGGGCAACTTACCCCGTTTCAAATGCATTCCTCTCGGACACCCATTCGATACATGAAGACCAGCCTACACCTTACCCTACTCACTCGCTCGAGCTAAAAGTTAGGATATGGGACTAGGGCTCACCCTCTCGGGCTGAACCTCATGTCGACCCACTCCATAGGCCATCAGCCTAGTGGTTTTGGTTTCGCGACCTCACTCTCGGGCAAGCCAAAAACACATAGGTGGCTTTGTCTATGTAACTTCACTTGGCCTCGTCGTAGCCGTGGTTTTATGCTTGTTCATTTGGGAGCACTATTCAAGTCATCGGTATTGATCGAAACCAAAACATAATTTTTGCAAAAGAATAACAACTTTCAACACACGAGGATCAAAATTATTTTGCAAGTAAAATGACAGGAGTCATGAGCTCAAACATTCACAAAAAAGCAGTATTTAAAACACAAATTAAAATAGACAGCCCAAATATCCAAATAACACACTAAGGAATATCCAAATAACACACAAAGGTGGGCCTCACCCCATCACAAATAAAAGCATTTGTCCACAAATGGAAATAACAACAAATCTGAAAAGTAGAGTAAAGAAAGATAGAGAGGGAGATAAAAAGGTGATCCTGGCTACTTGATCGACACATTTCTTTGGGTTTCAAGGCTTAGGGTAACCTCCAGAAGGACCCGCCTCACTGAATCCCGCAGCCGGAGCTTTGGCCAAAGAAGCCTGCACAACAACATCTATCATGATTTCCTCAGTCTCTGCTATGTCATTTGTTGTAGCTCCCTCGAACATCTCTTCATCAGTCTGTACTTTTACTCCAGAATCTTCTGTCTGCTCCACTCTGTCCCCATATCCAATAGTAGTTTGAGGCCTCTCAGGCATGGCTGGAATTTCCACTGTCCCAAAGACCATGGACATATCAGTGGCCTTCAAGTGATTAACATCTTCTCGCAGCTCAACAATGGCAGCTTTTAAAAATCTTATCTCACTAGTGGACCCTTGCTTGTGCTCACACACCACTAGCCTGGCTACTAGGGCTTCACTGGTAATGTTCAGGGGTGTCACAACATCAGTTAGGGCCATCTGGATCATGCTTGGAACAGTTGCTTCTAAACAAGAAGCCTGACGATCAGCATAGAGGGCCATTTGTCCTATCTAAAGTAGGGAAGCGTTGGTGAGTAGGGGCCTGGAAATAGTAGCAGAGCAATCTGGAGTGTCAGTGGAAGTAGCAATGGAAATGGATATACCTGAAGGTCCAAGAGCTGGAGTGAGCAGAAGTGCTTCTGTAGGTGTAGACCTAGTGGTCGCCACTTCAGTTTGCTTCTTTTCAGCTTGATCCTTAAGATATTCGACATTGATCTTTCGGATATAGGTCGAGGTTGTAGGCATCACTTCTACATTCTTCTTGGCATCGAAAGATACTCGGGCATTTTGGCACAATGCAATAATCAATACCAGAAAAGGGAGAGATGTCTGGCTTTGCTTGGCACGCATATGGATTTCGGAAGCAATAATCATTCCCAGATTTATCCTTGTTTTCTCTATGATGCACCCAAGACTTGCTGCTTTAGCGAGGTGAAAAAATGATTCATTCTGTGATGGCATAATGGAGCTGCTGATAAACTCGAACCAGAATCTTGCAGCTACGTTCAGATCTTTCTTTTCGATTGGGATTCCTTCTGCTAGCCATTTCGGTGTATTGTTATCTAAGATTAGCGGGACCAACCACTGTTTTATCGCATCCAGCTGCTTTGTTCTGATCAAGTGCTGACAGTGATCATTAATCTTAGTGGACATACCCAAGGCTATGTTGATAGCCTCACTGTCACAAGCTACCTTTCTGCCTCTGACCACTACATAGTCAACTGCTTTGAAAGACGCAACTAGTCTCTTCCGGTGAGGTACCAATGCACTGTATGCACTATAAAATCTCTGACCCAGCTTGGCATATAAGAACTACGTGGTTTTGTGAAAACTTAAAATTTGTGATATTTCAGGCACTCCATTATCTCAGGATACCTATCGATCACCCCATCTATTGACAACCATTTTTCTTCAATGATTGTTCTTACTCCATCAGACTTTAATATATTCGATGATCTAGGCGGGGGGGCTTGTACTAGAGGTGCCAGTTTTATTTCCTGTTCTGGAGCAGGAGGAGTTTGAGCAGTGGATCGAGGATTTCTGATCCGCGATGGGTCATTAAGCTATTTGGATCGTAGGTCATTCCTCCATGCCTCTATCAGTTCGTCTTCATCTGAACTCATACTCTCACTATCGTATGTTGTTGGGTCATTGATGTAAAAACCCATGCTATCGGCGCTGCTGCTTCTTGTAATTTTAGGTCTGGCCATGTCTCCAGTCAATAAGGAGTAAGTTAGAAATAAGTAAATCAATTGTGCAGGCCTTTAATGGCAGACAGATCCACCGAAATCGTCGGCGAATTGCCAATTCTCGTTGGGGAGTCTGGTCGATCTCGCCTATGATTTTGCCCTAATAGCTTTCACTAGTCTATCTCATCGCCGACTACAATCGGCAATCAAAGGTTCGTTCGCTAAAAGTTACAGTGCAATGAATATTGAGGAATGCAGACAGAGGGCGATCGAAGTCACTTTAGGCAAGCCGCCTAGTTGTTTGACGAACCCGACCCAGTTCGCTAAACAACCTAACATGCCTTCCTTCAGTTTGAATTCGACCTCGCAAATTCCCAAAATACAATTAACATTTGCAATATTGAAATTAAATTATGACCCATGACATTCATTCACCCAAAGCTTAAATCATTTCATGCACATGCAAAGAGGGATTTCAAAATTCCAAATCAATTAGGCATGATTCTCAGATCGAATTTGGCATTTAGACAAGATAGGTTTATCAGAGAGAGGCCTAGCACATGTCAATCGAACCAGTTTTAATATAATAAGAGAACAAAATTTTAGTAGTTTCAGGATTTGGAAGAAACCAACCTTTTATGTTGCTTGAACTGTGTTCAAATGCTAGGAGGCAATGTAATCCCACGCTTTAGCACTAATCGACAACTAAAATACCAGTAGTGTAGAGATAATGAAAATTATTTACTAGGTGCGGTTTTTCGACAGTAGAAATTGAGTGGAAAATGAACCTTTTTCCATTTTCTTGAAACTATTGGTCTTAAAAACTGTCTAGTTGTTGCTCATTCGGCGATATTAGTTTGGCCCGCTGAATGATTTAGTGTTACGCCAAGCGATTGCCTTCGCCGTCGATTGTTACAGACTGTAGCTTGGATTTTGAGTTTGTTGGCGATCTAGATCGAAGTCGCCGAATAGTTCGGCTACTCGCCGAATAGTTCGGCTACTCGCCGAATAGTTCGGCTACTCGCCGAATAGTTCGGCTACTCGCCGAATGGGACTATCAATTGCCCATCCACATTTTCCATTCATTCTCCACGTTTTCCCCTGCGAATTTAATACACCATTATTTCTAGAATAAAACTAAAGCTCCTAAAGGTTTTGGGTTGCCTCCCAAACAACGCCTTAGTTAACGTCGTGGTACGATGCAAGTCAATGCTGAAATTGGCTTTTTGGTAGGTCCGCTTGCTCATACGGATGAAGCTGAGGTAGTGCAAGATTCAAGAGAGTTTTGATTAGCTGAATAGACCTATAATGAGAGACACTAATCTGATTCAGCTTTTCGACATTTTCTCTAATTTTCTCTAGTACTTTGTCTTGCTCATTCAGTTTTTGGAGGATGGTTAATAATGTATCGTTGATACGTCTGTTTTCAATGTCCACACATCTTCCCTGATCCGTAGATGATGGGTGCTTGCTCTTTCCTTTGGACTTCACTTCCAGTTCTTCAACCTTTTGGGTCAAGTTATTCATTTGACCCAACAAAATGGTCAGTTGCTGGTCCTTCTCTCCATCCTTGTTGGTTTTAGCGGCAAGGTCAAGAAATTTGGCTGCAGTCTCAGAGGGGTATTTCTCACATCCACTGGGCATGAGTTGGTTCATTATTTCTCTGTTTCTGGAACTTAGACCCTTGTAGAAGCATTCTAGTAGGACTAAATTGGGTATTTCATGAGTTGAGAATTGCATCAATAGTATTTTAAACCGCAGCCATGACTCATGAAAGGGTTCTCCTTCGAGATGCTTGAAATTTAGGATGTGATCCCTGAGCCTCATCACCTCTGCTGGAAGGTGATCCATTGGTCCACCTTCTCCATCATGTATTCTCATTATGCTGCCTCAACACGCGAACAACTAGACAAAACTAAAAATTAGGTGAGTAAACTGCTACTAACTAGAACAACAATTCTATTAAACTAAAAATTCTCAAATAACACCAAGCCCCGGCAGCAGCGCCATTTTGATGCTTATCGTGACCAACGACACTATCCTACGATATGAGTGTCTACGATCGTCGATAATATAGTAACCCAACTGAGGGTTGGGATCGTGTCCCAAGGGAGCTGTTTTGACAATTAATAACCAATTAGAATTTCATTCAAATTAGTTGTAGTTAAAGACATTTGCGATAAAAGATGTTGTAAATTAAACGGGGTGACACCAAAGTGTCAAATATGAAAAGGGGTTTTGTAACTACTAGAACAACAAAATAAACAAAAGAAAATCAAGTATGGGGAAAGATTCTTGGGATGTGACCACAATACAAGTTGAGATAAATTGTTGGGTACATGCTTTCGATTGGAGATTCGCAAAATAATAGTGACTAGGCTAATCTTTAAATGGAAATAAGTTCCCTCTCGGGCAACTTACCCCGTTTCAAATGCATTCTTCTCGGATACCCATTTGCCTCATGAAAAATAGCCTACGCCTTACCCCACTCACTCTCTCGAGCTAAGAGTTAGCATATGGGATTAAGGTTCACCCTCTCAGGATGAACCTCATGTCGACCCACTCCTTAGGCCATCAGTCTAGTGGTTTTGGTTTCGCGACCTCCTTCTCGGGCAAGCCAAAAACAAATGGGTGGTTTTGTATTTGCAACTACAAACCCTTTAGATTAAACCACAACCACTAGGTGAAATCACCATTAAAATACATCTGACCTATCAGCAAGCAAGACCCAACAAGAATTTCAACCCATATTTGCTAAATCAAACCCCAAGAATGGGGTTTTTAGCCACACATCAAGAAATAAGAAATTATACCTAACATGATAATGAAATCAACTAGGTATAAGAAATTAAACCTTGAATTAAGCAAAGGAAAGTGAATAAAGAAGACCCACTTCCAACTTGGGGATGAAGAACTCCTTTCTTCAAGTCTCCACAAAACCCTTTCCAAACTTGAGAGAAAAATATTAGCTAGAATATGTTCTAAATTGAAAATAATAATAATCAATGTTCCATACACTATCTCTAATTCTAAATAGTATTTATAGTTTTCAAATATAGTGCTGCGGAGGATTTTCCGGCGACATTAGTCGAGGTCGCCGATGAACTCGACGATTCGCCTTTTGATTAGCTCATCCCCTTTAGTGCCTTGCTGTTTGCATCCTCGCATTCTGGATCATTAGGCGATACAGTACTATTTCGTGGAACTGATCGGCGACTCGCCGACTACTCCTTTCCTCGCCTTCTAATCCACTTCCTTCAAGGCTTCGCGTACTGGAACGAAGGGTGGTTCATGTCATTTCGGTGACTCGCCAAGTTAAAGTCGACGATCCACAGTATTCCATTTCTTGTTCTTTTCAGCCCTATTTTCTCCGTTTTGCGCCTAAGTGTCCATGCTTCCAGTAAAACTTCAAATACCTGAAACTTTAGCATTTTAATCAGGTATTGAGATAAAACAAGCATTCAAGGACACTATTTCCATTAAAATAAAGCCCTAAATGAGTCCAAATTGTGGACTCATCAGCCAACGCTTGACGTTTAGGGACTAACTCCTTAGTACTAGGTTAGGGAAGCTATTTTACGAGTCTTATCTTGACGTTAACCCTTTTTAGGGCACTAGGCGTCATTTTAGGCTCTAGCTTAGGTCATTAAATTTCTGGGGTGTTACAGATGTATGCTATGCTTGGATTGTATTATAAGTTATTTCCTTATTATGACTTATTGTACATGAATGTGCCTTTTCTATGGTGACTTCAAAAAAGTACTAAGTGTGAGTACTAGTATGGGATGCTACTCATACATTGCACAAATATGACTTAGGATTGCCTTAGATGATGGTCCTTATGTGATGAAATCACTTATGAAATGTTTATGTCTCCTATGTATGAGTATGGTGTAAAGATTGAAAGGTTGAATGGTAAGTTCACTTTTAGTGAAGTTAAGGTGGTACTTTAGTGTGGATGGTGGTATGGGACTCTATCCATACATTGCACAAAGTATATCTTGAGGGTTACTTGAGTTGAAGGCCTAATGTGAAGGTAATGGTTTATATATTGATTATGTCTCTAATATGATGCAATGACTTGTATGTTGGTTATGGTTGTTTATTATGCCTCTTATACTCATGTTCATGAAGGTTTTCTCAAATGGCATAAAGCATGATTACCAACGAAAATGTTTGTTTTAAGCATGGTTTTTGCATGGCTTCCATACTTAGTACATAATTGTGCTAACTCGTATTTCTCCATTTTTACCAAAGTGTAGGGTTGTGGAAATTTGATGTTCTATAGTTGAAGGATAGGTTTCTATGGAGCTTGGAGATAAAGACTTGGTGATTCCTCATAGTTTCGAGCACAAAACGCACAATGTTCCGTTTATGTCTTTCATAGTAAGTTTAGAGTTTTTGTATGAGCTATGTTCCAAAGTTGTATTCAAAGTAGTAGATGGTTTGAGACATGGTATAGAAAGTCTTCCTCTTGCTTTTATGAGAAAAATGATTTCAATTGTAAAAAAGGTTTTAAATTCCACCTTATTTTCCTATATTCTTATGTTCAAGAATGCTATGAGGCATGTATGAGACCCCTTTGGGGTAGCCTTGGGTCGTGACAGAAAAATGGGAAAATTATTGCCTACACCTCAAGGCAACCAAAGATTCAGTAGAAGAATTATCCTACACATGACCTTGAATTAGCGGGGGTTGTTTTTACCTTAAAGATTTGGAGGCATTGTTGCTATGATGTTCAGGTTGATGTTTTTACCAACCACAAGAGTTTGCACTATGTGTTAAACCAAACTATTTGAATATCCGCCAAAGAAGGTGGCTTGAGTTATAGAAAGATTATGACATGAGTGTTCTCTATCACCCCAGTAAAGAAATATGGTGGGAGATGCTCACAGTCGGTTATCTATGGGAAGTGTTCCCCTTATTAAGGAAAATAAGAAAGAGTTTATTCGAGATGTTCATAGTTTTTCTTGATTGGGTTGTTCAGTTACTGGACTCTACCAAGGGTGGTGTTAGGGTTCACAACAGTAATCCTACTTGGATGTGGGAAGATGTGAATATGGACTTTATTATGGCTTTGCCTTGCACCCAACGACAACATGAATCGATTTGGGTTATAGTAGATCGGATGACGAAATCAGCTCATTTTATCTCGATCAAGGTTTCCTATTCGGCGGAGGATTATATTATGTTGTACATAAGAGAAATGATGAGGTTACGTGGAGTGCCCGCAGGTTTGTCACGACCCAGGGGTACTCCTAAGATGTAACATGGCGTATAAGACCCCGAAGGATCCCATTCAAGACATTTAGCATTCATAACACAAGAAACAGAACAGTAGAAGTAAAACATAGTTCAAGTTCAATAGTTTTTATTCAAGAAAAGCAGAACTGTTAAAACACTTGTCTCAATAGCCATTTAATAAAATAGAATGAAATTGGGCCTAGCCCATACACCATGTTCAAAACTGAAACACAACATAGAAACTAAAAAATGAAAATGCATCCCTAAACCATGAGGACTCACCAAGCTCGGGAATCACGAAATCAACCACTAGCCAAGAAACTGAGGACCACGACGGCCGGACCCTACATTTGGGGAAAATGTAGGCAAGAGTATGTGTTAGTACAAAACAATGTACTAAGTATGATAGCCATGCATAAAAATTTAAATCATGCTAAAACAGGATATTTCAAGACATTCAATTGAGTATGCTAAAACATCATATAAAAGGGTTAGAAAACTTAATTCTTAAAACATGGTCAATGCAAGCTAACATTCTTTAAAGCCTTTGAACATATATGAGATACTTCTTGAAGTAACCTTAATTCATTATTAACGTGTGGAATTAGTCTTAACCGACATAGATACCATGTGAGCTATAACATGATCCCTGGTGTCTCCCACACCGAAAAGGGTTGTCCTACTTGCCAAGGTAAGGACCATATGAACTTAGCCTTCATAGTAGTCAAAGCTGCCAAAGAAGAGTCAATTGAAGAAAATCCCTCAACAAACCTCTATAGTAACCAACCAAACCCAAAAAACTTCTAATATCCGAACGGGTTAGAGGTCTAGCCCATCTCTTGACCGCATCCATCTTGTTAGGGTCTATCTCAATACCCTTACTTGAAACAATACGACCAAGAAAAGCTACAGACCTTAGCCAAAACTCACATCTACTAAACTTAGCAAATAGTTGGTGGTCCTTGAGAATTTGCAATACAATCCTCAAATGACCAATATGGTAACATCCACTTCTCGAATAGATCACTATATCATTAAGGAACATAATCACAAACATATTAAGGAATTGTCGAAATACCCTATTCATCAAATCCATAAATGCCGCCGGAGCATTAGTCAACCCAAACGACCTCACCAAAAACTTAAAATGACCAATTTGGGTTCTGAAAGACATCTTCGGAATATCATCTTCTTTCACCCTCAATTGGTGATAACACGATCGATGATCAAATCTTAGAAAAGCAACTTGCTTCTTGAAGTTTGCTAAACAAATCATCTATCGTTGGAAGAGGATACTTATTGTTAATGATCAACTGATGGTAGTCAATACACATATGAAGATAGCCATCTTTCTTTCTAACAAACAAAACTGGAGCACCCCATGCAGAGATACTCCGTCGGATAAAACCCTTATCCAACAAGTCATTCAATTGTTCTTTCAACTCATTAAGTTTTTCCCGAGCCATTCTATAAGGAGGAATAGAAATAGGTTGCCTAAGTAGGAGAAGGTCAATACCGAAATCAATTTCCCTTTCGGGAGGAATACCAAGCAAATCATTAGGGAATACTTCCGCAAACTCATTAACAACGGGGACCAACTCAAGAATAGGGGTTTCGGAGTCCACATCCATCACCCTACCTAGATCATAAATTCAACCCTTAGAAATCATCTTTCTAGATTTAAGATAAACAAACTAACCCTTAGCCATAGAATTTCCCCTCTTCCACTCTAGGATATGTTCATTCATAAACTAAAACTTGACAACATGAGTTCTACAATCAATACAAGAATAACATGAATGCAACCAATCCATACTAAGAATAACATCAAAGTCTAACATATCAACCTCTACCAAGTCAACAAGAATAAATCTATGGGACAAAGAAACGAGACACTTTCTATAGACCATTTTGACTACAATAGAATCACCAACAGGAGTAAAGATAGGAAAAGGTTCTAACAACAAATCTGGAGGAGCTTCAAACCTCTTAGACACATATGGTGTCATAAAAGACACGGTAGCATCGGGATCAAGTAAAGCATAAACATCAAGTTGGTAAACTTCCAACATACTGGTAACCATATCTAGAGAACCTTTTCTCTCACCACGAGTCTAAAGTGAATGAAATTGGTTGTGCTTAGGATCATTGGAAACCAAGCGACTAGTAGAAGCTTGATTGACCTATCTTCCTTTTGCCGCAAGCATTGGGAAATCACTCATCCTATAACTACTTTTACCACAACTAAAGCAACCATCTGTGTCGGCTAAGCACTTACCTTCATGTTTCTTTCCACACTTAACGCAAGTAGACATTGGCAATGAAGAACTACATTTTCCTCCTTGAGGCTTAGGGTTAGACTCCCTATTTTTGTTGAAGTTAGGAGGAGCATTGGAGAAATATTGAACAGAAAATCCTTATCGAAATCTAGGATGACCATGTCCATCGGACCTTGAATGAGAGAAATTCCTATCACATATGTAACACCCTGTATCTGCAAAAGGGTAAATTAAAACTTTGTAGGTGCTGCAGCAGCCAAACAATGTCGGCCACCCATGGCCCATGTAGTGGACCACGGACTGTAGGTGTGGTGTGTGGTAGCGCTACATATATAAAGTTTGAGGGTTCAAGACCATAACACGATCTACGAATTGTGAGTCAGACCATGGTATGTGCTCAGGGTCTGTGGTTCAAGACCCGAAGAACCCTTTCTGAACATGAACAATGGTCCACCAGGATTGGCCGAAGGTCAGAGCATGGTATATTGACTAGGTCCATGGGTTACAAGCTGTCAGTTATTTTAAGGGGAAGTCAGGTCTTTTCCTATTTAATTAGTTCCTATACTATGTAATTTTGCCTATGTTTAGGACCCCTATATAAGTCTTTTAACCTCCT
>JAJOOH010033446.1:0-11116 GCA_029582605.1 Solanum gracilifrons
TTATATATATATATATACATATATGTGTGTGTGTGTGTGTGTGTGTGTGTGTGTGTGTGGAGAAATTTCAGAATTAGCAAACATAATAGACATAATAAGGATTTATAACTATAATTTTGATAATTGAGCTTCATAGCTATAGTATCGTTCGTTATAGAGGATGTGGTTGTATATTTCTACCCGCTTGTATATTTTACTTACGAATATAGAAATAGGGTAAGTATATGTAAATTATGTATTTATACATTTAGAAATTTCTTAGAACTCCATTTGTATATTTTGTTTGCCAATATACAAACATGGTAATTTATTATGATATTTTCATAAATCGTATACAAATAGCTAGGGTAAGTATAATCAAAATTCTGAATTCATACAATTAGGAACCAAATTATACAAATTCATAATTTATACAAATCAGACGAATAGCAAAATTGGGCGAAACTATAACTGTGAATTAGAATTTTCCTAAACATTAGTTATAGCATTTAATATGATTTAATCGTTTGATATTCTACACAATTTTTGAGAAAATTTCATAAATAACAAACATAATAAGGCTCTATAGTTATAGTTTCGATAATTGCGCTCCATAGCTATAAATTTGTTTGCTATGGAGATTGCGGTTGTATATTTATGCATGTTTGTATATTTCGCTTGTGAATATGCAAATAGGGTAAGTATATACAAATCTGTATTTATATATTTAGGAATTTTTTAGAAATCCATTTATATATTTTGCTTGCCAATATACAAACATGACAATTTATTATGAATTTTTCATAAATCGTATACAAATAACTGAGGTAAGTATATACAAAATTTTGGATTTATACAATCAGTAACCAAATTATAAAAAAATTGGATTTTTACAAATCAGACGAATTATACAAATCAGGTTAGAAGCGATGAGGTTGAAAAGAAGCGACCACTTTAAAGGATGAAGCGCTGAAGCAAGGAAGCGGGCCGAAGCCCAAGAAGCGACGCTTAATTTCTTTAACGTCTTAAAAGATCGATTAAAAGTAAAAAAAAAAATGGTGTCCTTTTATTTTAAGAGACCCAGTTTAGTTTGACTACTCCTCTAGGATTTTCACGCATTCTTTCTCGGGTAACTTCTCCTTCTTTCTACTTCTTCTTCTTCTTCTTTGTTCTTTCTTCTTCTACATCATTTTTCTTCTGCTTTTCCATGGACCTAGGATTTTCTATTCTTTTTTTAATACTCTCTTTTTTGTTCTATTTTCTGCGCTGACTTAAACTTCTGCTTCTTCTTCTTCTTTTTCATCGTGCTCTGTTTCGTTGCACTGCTACTCTATTTCTGCTCTATATCAAAAGTGATTATATTGTTGATTTATTTCTTAACAATATAATCTATTGCTACAGTGATTTATTTTTTTTAAAATGGATTTCATACTAATTTTATTCTTGACAGCGAGTCTATGATTATTATACATGATTAGAAAATAATATTTTCTTTTTCTTCAAACTTAACAGAAAGATAAAAAAAAAAAAGTGATACAGCCTGGAAATTGTCACGACCGGAGCATACACCCTGGACGTGGCCGACATTCAAGAACCATTGCTGGTCCCCAAGCGAACCCTCATCCTGACTGACTACAAGCGGAAGACTAACTTAAGCATGCAAAAGCTTAAAAACTGAAAAAAAAATTCATGAAACTCAAATACAAAGCTTTAACTCTAAAGAAAACTCTGAATAATATAATATAATCAACTCGCCCCAAAATGGGCAACTTAAGTCTTTAAAATATTTAACAAAATAAATGAACAGACTTTTGAAACTCTATAGTCTATCTATGAAGCCTCTAACTGACAAAGATGGAGGTCGGGACTAGACCCACGACATCCTAACAACTGAAAAGTAAATGAAATCCTCTGAAAGCAAGGAGGCTCAACATAGATAACTCGAACTCCATGTGGTATCAACGAAGCTCCTGTTGATGACCCTGAATATCTGTATCTGCATCATAAAATGATGCATGCCAAATAAATCAATAGTGGAATGTACGAGCATGTAAGGGAAATTCTAAAACATAGCATAAGCTTGAACTTGATAAGAAGGAAATATACTTAGGTCTTTTCAAACTTACTCAACTCAAGGAATACTCAAGGATACTCAAAGCTACTCAAACTTACTCAACTCAGAAGTACTCAAGGATAAGATACTTAACTCAGTAATAATATTCTCAACTCAGGATACTTAACTCAAGATACTCAACTCAAAAGACTCAAATCATGATACTAAACTCAATATAAAGCAACAATGCACATGCAATATATGGAAAGCTTTTAAAATAGTAGAAAGCAACTCAGTTTACTCATATAATAAAGCAATATAATATTGTGGGAGTTTCACTAACCGACAACCACCACTATGAGACTAAGTGATGATACAACGTCTTGCCCACGGTGTCAGAATTGTCCTATACTTTACCGTCATATAGATTGCCTTAACTAAGTAGATTCACTAGTATATGCTAAAAAGTACTAAGGAATCATCTAAAAAGTATGACCCTTTCTACCCACATGTTGGCTACATGGTTTATGGAGACTTGAGTTATCTAAACTCGTCCCCATATCAATGCTCAATACTACTCCCAAAATATACTCCGCTCATATGTTTAAAAACATAATTTTTTTGTGGTTTGAGATTATTACACAAAAATCTTTCTCTTAAAAGAGATGGTAATCAAACTGCTCAAAACTCTTTTGGAAATCTCAGTTTCCTCTCATCTTAAATGTAAAAATATTTACTCTTGGGAATACTTAGTTCCCATTTATCATTTTAAAGAAAATGAACTCAGCTCTACTCTTCCTCAACTCAGTGCTCAAGTCTTTAAAACAAGTTTTAAAACAATTTGTAAAAAGACTTCTTAAAATAAGGTTCATGCCGAATTATGGACGTGAACGACTCAATTCAAGGTTTTTAATAACCATACATAGAACTCAATACTCGAAACTCAACAACTCAGAACTCAAGAACTTCAATAATACTACTTATTTCAAAAATGCTCGACTCAAATGGTTTATGCCAAATTATGGGCATGAGCAACTCAACTCATGGACTTCATGCTATTACTCATATCAAGAATGTTCAACTCATAGGTTCATGTGGAATTATGGGAATTAACAACTCAACTCGAGGGTCTACATAATAATATGGAACTCATGTATACGACTCTTTTCATTCTCATACTTACTTCCTCAAAACTTAGCTCAAATCGATTGTTGATCTCAAAGGATTCACAATTGAACTCAAAGACTTCCTTGAACTCTACTTTTAACTCTCTCTTGAATGTGAATTATGAATTCAAGAGTTATGAACTATAATATGAAGGATCTCGTGATGATAAAGTAGACTCATGAATACATTCTCCTCACTCTCATACTCACTTGCTCGAATTTTGAAACAAGTTATTAGATATTGTAGAAGACTCCTCAAAAAGACACATAAGACTTTCTTAAAAATGTTTGAAAAAACTCTAAAACTTGACTCTCAACTCTACCTTGATTTTGATTTATGAATTTCAAGGTTGTGATTTTTGATAGGAAAGATCTCGTGATGTTTAGGAGTGTTATAGATAGTTAAACATGAGAAACGATCAACAAATCACTATATGGAAGCAAGTCTGCGACGTGGAGATGCATTTAAATATTTAGTCGCGAAATGAATTTTGAGGCAGAACGGTTCTTGACCTCTATGCGATGCAGAGAAAGATTCTGGGCATAGGGAGGGTAGGTCCACGACGCAGAGCAAGGTGCCAGATTCGCCCGACTTTTTCCTTCTTCGTTTTCTAACCCCAATTCGCCTAGATTTGATTCTTTTTCTCAATTTCTCTTTAGATTCAGATACTCAACCTATGCACACAATAATCCAATAAAAAACAACTCTAAAATCGATACGATTTCCTCAAGAAACACATCAATCTCATCTTAACTCAAGAACGAAAGTCAATTTCAAGAACACAATTCAAGAACATCTAACCTTCAACTTTCTAGAACGAACTTAACGTTGAAATTAACATGAGTGGCATGTGGGTGAAAAAATCCAATACTATGGAAGCTTACATACCTCTTAGGGATCAAACCCAAGGCAAAAATCCGCAACAAAAACACCTTGATCCTTTCCTCTTTTCTCCTCTTTTCTTTTCTTTTCTCTTCTTGAACCCTCAACTAAAACCCTGAGCGTAGATTAGGATTATAAAACTGAATATAATCAGATTATACCCCTAAAAACTTACTAAAAATGAATTAAATCTGTTTGGGTAAGGAAAAGACCAAAATGCCCCTTACTATTTTCGGGTAACTTTCCTTAACTGGACAGCCCAACTTCAAAAGGGCATATCTTACTCATACAAACTCGAAACTTAGCAAACTTGGTGGCGTTAGAAAGATAATTCAATGAACTTTCATTTAATACCTCTTGGCCCACCTAACTCATTCTGTACTAAGAGTTATGGTTGTTTGAAGTTTACCCAGAACTTAGAAGAATTAAGGAATGACTTGAATGAACTCTCTTTAGTTCTTCTTGGAACTCAAGGTGCTACTTATAGTGACCTTAACACTCAAGAAAATTTTAATTCCTCGATAAAATCCTACTCACAATGAAGGAAGGTTCAAGTCTTAGCTCAAAATTTTTTTCTGGGGTGTTACAATATCTCCCCCTTAGGATTATTCTTCCTCGAATGGCGACTGGACTGGGTATGGAATAGGTTTACTCTTACTAAGGTCTGAGTCTAATGGTACACTTTCACTATATTCGAGCTTAACCTAAATCCTTAGGTTTGGGTTCTATACCTCTCTATAAGGAATCTCATCCCAAGACTATTACTCCTTACCACCACATTCAAGCTTAGTATTCTAACAACTCCATGGACTCCTACTAACCAACTCCTTCGGAACCAACTAACGGCTCTCATTTAACTATTTCTCATAGTAAAACCTCATCTTCTTATTCCTCCTCATTAATAACCTTAGACGGAATCATCACACCATTAATATCACGATAAGATCATTAACCTTCTCTTTTTAACATCACTCCATTACCAAAAGATCTCTGAAAATATATCTCACATACTCTTTTGAGCTCATTACTATCTTATTCTCAACACTGGAATTTGTTTCTCATCTTATCATCTTCCCCTTAGGTCTAAAGCTAGCACTTGAAATCTATGGACCTATTCCACATTGACAACTCAATTATGCTATCTAGGCACACATGGAAAATTATAACTTAATTGGAACCTCATCTGGTAACATACCGTCTTAGCACACCTCTTAATGCTCTTGTTACTCTTGTGACTTAGCCACACTTCACTACTCTTATCTAAAGGTTAGGGTGTCTCACTTGTACCACTCATATTTATTACAGCAAACATCTCAATTCCTCACCTACTCTATGTCAAGTCTAGTCTACCAGATCAAGTCTCAAGACTAACATCATCACCCTCATGTTTCCATTCTTTGGATCATGACACTCATCTCAAATTCAAGCTTAATGTTCATTACTAAGCCTGAATATCAATACGATTGCTAGCCTACTATGATATATCTCATTACTTGATCAGTTCTATAACCTTCTGAACATCATGACCCTCTCAAACAAATCATAAGCCTAGCTTAGATCTATCACTTTATGAATACTTTTTCTCTTCTATTCAACACTTACACTTGGCGATTACCTACACAATGACACTTCATCGCAAACTCCTTTCTAGCTAAAATACACTCTACCTCCTATGATGGAATCTTCACAAATCATCACTTCTTAGTCTACCCATAAGGTAAAACTCCTCATTTATAACTTACTGGGTGCATGACTATAGTAGCATAATATGTCCCATCACTATCTCCCTTTCATAAATCTCTATACTCTGCATACTTTCCCCTAACTCTGGGAACTTTCACTACTATTGCTTGTGATCTCATAACACATGCTACCTTTTATGGTGAAAATATAACCCAAGCTCTAAACATGCTTCCTCACAAGGATCTCAGCTGAAAAAAGGCTTAGAGAAGAGATTGCAACTCACTTTTAGCTCAAATTGATTCATATGAATATGGGTGCATTTTTCTGAAACTGAACACTTACTCACTCACGGGCTTCTCTCAATCCCCTCTGAAGTCACATGACTTCCTCAAGATTTTTCTAAGACCAACTCATCAATAAAGGACTGACTTTTCTGTTCAACCACCTCTAATATGATGGGTAGTCGAATGAATCTAAGAAAGAAATGAGTATGAATAAATCTCTATGACATAGCTCTATTGCACGATTAAAAGTATGAAAGATGGGAGTAGTCCCTCGTTTATAGAAGTGGAACCCTCACAACCATAAACAAGACCCTACTGACACGGCTTCATAGACACCCTAGGACACTTAAACTTTGTGCTTTGATACCAAGTTTGTCACGACTTGAGCCTACACACTGGACGTGGCCGGCACTCAAGAGCCATTGTTGGTCCCCAAGAGAACCCTCATCCTGGCTGACTACAAGCGGAAGACTAACTTAAGCATGCAAAAGCTTAAATACTGAATAAAATTCATGAAACTCAAATACAAAGCTTTAACTTAAAAGAAAACTCTGAATAATATAATATATTCAACTTGCCCCAAAATGGGTAACTCAAGTCTTTAAAATATTTAACAAAATAAATGAATAGACTTCTGAAACTCTACTATTTATCTATGAAGCCTCTAACTGGCAAAGATAGAAGGGTATATCTCACTATACGAACTCGAAACTTAGCAAACTCGGTAGCGTTGGAAAGATAATTCAACAAACTTTTATTTAATACCTTGTACCCCACCTAACTCATTTTGTACTAAGAGTTACGGTAGTTTGAAGTTGACCTAGATCTTAGAAGAACTAAGGAATGACTTGAATGAACTCTATTTAGTTCTTCTTGGAACTCAAGGTGCTACTTCTAGTGACCTTAACACTCAAGAAAATTTTAATTTCTCGGTAAAATCCCACTCACAATGAAGGATGGTTCAAGTCTTAGCTCAAAAATATTTTCTGGAGTGTTACAGAAATATGGAAAAAAAAAATTAGTGAGACTGATTGATACACAGTTGAATGTGTGTTTTGTAACAAGGGATCTAAAGGCGAAATATTTCATCACAAGGAACAACTTATGGGTACTTATAAGAATGTCGTACGATGTTCAAAATGCCCGGATGTTGTGAGGAAAGAAATTAGAAGCTATGTTGAAGGAAAAAAGGATCTAAAACGTCAAATATTACATCAACCGGATGTGACGAATCTTGATGATGATGATGACGAAGAAATGGAGGAAGGTGAAGCTGCTGATTTATCACTTCATACAATGTCACAAAAACGAGCAATGAATGCAACAATCTCTTCAAGTTGCGGATCAACCGGTAGAAAAGGTCCTTTAGATTGTTATTTTCCACAAAAACCAGGAGATAATGCAGGGGAAAATGGTAAAAGAAGTTTGCAGGATGTTGCCAAGAGAATTTTAAGGGAGTGCAGTTGCTGCCTTTTCACGGTGGGTGTATGATGCAGGGATCCCCTTCGATTGTGTCAATTATATCGACACTTTTGGAGCCTTCATTGAGGCCGTACAAAATATTGTGGAAGAACATAGAGTAGAATGAAACAAGTTTGGATGTTCTATTATGATGAATAAGTGAACGGCAAGAACGGAAAAAATGATCATCAATGTGTTGGTGAATTCTCCAAAAGGAAGCTTATTTCTTGAATCCATTAATGTGAGTGACTTGTCTACTGATTCAATCAAAATGTTCTCCTTATTTCAAAACACAATAGAGAAGATTGGAGAAGAAAATTTTATTCAAGTTGTTACAGATAATGTATTGGACTCCATGTGCAGCCCATTGCATAAATTTTATCTTTGGGGACATTTTCAAGGAAAGACCCTTCACAGGTGTTTTCACTAAGGCAGTTAGGGTACATTCCTACATTGTTCAAAGGCATTTATTATTGAATATGATGAGGAGATTCACAAAACAAAAAAAAAATAGTGAAACCTGTCAAGACTAGATTTGCTACTGCTTTCTTGACATTGCATAGCATGTATACACAAAAGGCCAATTTAAGAAGCTTGTTCATTTCAGAAGAATGGAACACTAGTAAATTTACAAAACAAGTGACAAGAAAAGAAGTTGCACGCATAATGCTTTCTTATACCTTTTGGAATAATGTTGTGCATGCTTTCACTGGTGGTCCCTTGATTAAGGTAGTTCGTTTGGTGAATGGGGAGCAAAAACCACCAATAGGGTACCTTTATGAAGCAATGGATAGGGTTAAGGAAGCTATTCACAAAGCATTTACTAATGAGTATAAATATGCAAAAGTTTTTGAGATAATTGATAAAAGGTGGAATACTCAACTTCACCAACCTTTGCATGCAACTGGGAATATTTTGAACCTATCACTTATTTATGATAATATAGAAAATAATTTACTGAATAAAGAAGTGTGGAAGGGATTTCATAAATGTGTTGCTAAGTTGGTTGTCGATGAAGACATCCAAGATTCCATAATAGATGAGATAAGCACTTATAGGAGTGTTGATGGACTTTTTGGATTACAAACGACTATTAGACAACGAATGAAGAAGTCACCAAGTGAATGAGTGTTTTTATGTTTCATTATAGGTTTAGCTTTTAAATTATTTCTTTAGACTTGCTAAATTTTGAGTTGTTCTACTTGAATAGTTGAATGGTGGAGGTTGTATGGCTCAGAAACTCCAGAATTACAAAAGTTCGCCATCAAAGTTCTAAGTCTAACTTGTAGCTCATCGGGGTGTGAAAGAAATTGGAGTGTGTTTGAACATGTAAGATAGAGAAAGATTTATTTTATTGAGATAACTAAGTTATCTTAATTATCTTATCTCTTACTAATTACCTGCCCTAATTTATTTGCAGCTTCATACTAAGAAAAGGAATAAACTAACCCTCAAGCGCCTCAATGGCCTAGTGTTCATAAAATACAAAAGAACATTGAGGCATCGTTACAATGCTCGCAATGTGATTGATCCGATTCGTTTGGACAATATTGACGATGCCAATGAATGGCTAACTGGAGTTGAGAATGCTGAAGATGAAGAAATTTTTTATGGAGATTCTGACTTCACTTGGGCTGTTGTTGGGGAGGCAAGTGGGCTTGAGGAGAACTGTTATGATTTAAGGGGAAATACTTCAAGCTCACATTGGAGGGAAAAAGAAGTAGCTACAAGTCTATTCCTAGTGGATGAAGTTGAAAGAGATAGTGATGGACTTGAAGAAGATGATGATCAGTATACTCATAATGGAGGAATACAAGATTTTGATAATCTTGTAGTAGAAGAATTGTAGAATTAAAAAAAATTAGATGTTGAACCATGAATATAACTTTGATTTTGCTTGTGTTATGTTATATGGAGGATTTTGTGATTTCTAATTTTTAGTTTTTAATTTGAAAGTTTATATATATATATATATATATATTGTCTTTATTTATTTTGGTCTCTTTTCTTTTAATTTATGCTTCACTTCAATTAAGCGGGCGCTTCGCTTAAAGCGTGAAGCGGGGCCTTATCGCTTTTTTCCGTTTCACGCTTCCCTGAACACTGGACGAAACTATAACCGTGAATTAAAATTTTCCTATACAGTAGCTATAACATTTAATATGATTTAAATATTTGCTATTCTGCACAATTCTCCTATATATGTATATACCTTGTGTTTTGAAGTTTGCTAAAAACTGAAATCTTGGACAACATATTAAGAACTTAATAAAATACTTGAACTATATTTGATTTGATAAAAAACATAAAAACAATCAGATTTTGAGAACGGATCAATTTAGAAAAGGGATAATTGTATAGACTGGCAAACTTATAATCTAAAATAAATGGAGTAGCTACTGTTTGATTTAATTGCGCCCCGTAGCAAACGTTTACCAGTCGCCTCTCTCCCTCCAAATTCTTGCTCGCCACTCTCCCTTTCTCGCTCGCTCCCTCTATGCTCGCCTCTCTCGCTTTATACAACATAATTGTATAAATTGCGTTTCTGTTTGTATAAAGCGAGAGAAAATTGTATATACACATGCAAATACATATATTCGTTCTATACACTTATGATTATACAATAAAAATATTCTCCTGTCCAGTTCTCTTATGCTTTTCTCTCTTTCTCATTTTATACAAACACAAATTATACAATATAATGTAAAATTTATGTTTGTATAAAGCGAAAGAAAATTGTATATACACATGCAAATACATATATATTCGTCTTATACACTTATAATTATACAATACAAATATTCTTCTGCCTAGTTCTCTTTTGCCTTTCTCTCTTTCTCATTTTATACAAACACGGATTGTACAAATATAATGTATAATTTATGTTTGTATAATGTATAATTTATGTTTGTATAAAGCTAGCGATTTTTGATATACAAATACTTTTGTCAACGATTTATACAAACAAGAGGCTAACAACAATTTATACAAATGGCCTGCCAGCGAAATTATACAAATCTGAAGAGGAGCCAACGAATTATACAATTGCTTCTTTTTGTATATATGTATAGCGAAATAGACATAACTTTCAATTGTATATGTATAGCGAATTATACATATATATGTTTGCTATGGAGCGCAATTATGCAAACTTTGCTATAGCATACAAATATAATATTTTTGTTTGGTATATGTGAAAGTTGCTCTTTAGAAAATCTGAAATGGGCCTGCTATTAAACTCATTCTACAATTATATTAATTTTACAAGAAAAGTAAAATATTATGCCCGAAAATCATCCTTGTTTAACGAAAAAATTAGCTAACTAGTTAAAATTCCTAACATATTTATTAAAAACAACTATGGTTTAAAATAATTATTAAAAAAAGGGAAAAGGGTCAAATATGCCCCTAAACTTTTCGAAAAGGTCTAGATATACCCCCACGTTTAAAGCTTGGCTCACTCATGCCCTCGCCGTCCAACTTTTGGTCTAGATATGCCCTTATGGCGTTAGTTGGCCTGTTGGAAATTGCCAAGTCATCTTTAAATGCCAAATGGAATTGCCACGTCATTTTTACATTACCACGTGACATTTATATTAAAAGGGAA
>JAJOOH010033467.1:0-11128 GCA_029582605.1 Solanum gracilifrons
TCCCCCTACTCCCCCAAAAAAAAACTTAAATTTATTTTTAAAAAATATTTTCAATTTCAAAAATTATTTTCTACTCTAATAAAAATAAAAGAAATTTCTCAAAAATATTTTTCATTCATAAATCAAACACTAAAATTTTTTTTCGGAAAATATTTTCTACTCACCAACCAAACATGAGAAAATAAGTTAAAAATCTACTTTTTTTCTAGGAAAACATTTTCTAGGAACATATTTTCCTTCATACCAAACACACCCTAAGTGCTAAAATAGGAGATGGCTAATTTTGCAATTGCAAGTATGACTATTGGATTACAATTATAACCAAATAGAATTCAAAACATAGCCAAGTTGAGATAATTCAACGAATTAGACTAGGAATTGAATAAGACGAACTAATATTAATTAATGAGCTCCTTAATTTTAATGAAATAAAATAATCAATCTAATTATAAAATAATTAATTCAATTATAAACAAATTAATTCGAAATTGCAATTATGATTTAAACTAAACTAAATTAATAAACCAAATTTTTTTTTATATGATTTTTAAATATTTATAAAATATATTAATTATATAAATAAATATATAAGAACTATGTATTATTTAAATATTATAAAGACGACTAAATCCTTTTTTAAAATCTTGAAAACTATTCGAAGTTTATAAATTAATTATTCCGAATCATTTGAAATGTAAAAAGCTCAAAAATTAATTTCTATCGGGGAGGGTCAAAATTGGGTGTCAACATATATTTTGTACATGTCGTGTTTACTATGTTGTGACTGCCTATATATGTTTCAGTTACTGGAATAGCCACGTGATCCTACCAATACACTGTGGTTGTGTACTAATACTGCACTTGCTCATTCTTTGTTGAGTACAGGGTATCTTCAGGCGGCTATTGATAGACCCTAGCTAGGAGATCAGTGATCAATATCGGATTTCAAGGGTGAGCCTGTTCTTTCAAGCTGCCATGAAGTCCTTCCTATTGTTTAGTCCATTTCCTTCTGACATAGACTATTTAAATATTTCTTATGTTTGTTGGGGTTGTACTCTTTTTTCTTAGAATTGCTGCACTTTAGACGTTTTGGTACAATGACTTTCAGGTTCTAGGGGTTAAACTTCTACGTTAGTTTGGTTAGTTAATTGTTTAAACCTTTGGACTTTTTGGAAACTCTATATAATTTCTGCATTTAAACATGCTTCCGTATCTTTAAATATTTAGTTTATAAGTTGAGTTGCTTAGTTGAGTTGTAGTAATGGTTCTCCCACCAGAGGGTTTGTGTTGGTGCCAATCACGACGGTCTGGGTCGTGACACATGACCTATCAAATTAAAGGTCTAAGACCACTCTTTCCAATGCCACCAAGTTTGCTCCATTTTGAGTTTAGAATAAAATGTTATGCTCGTTTTAGTAAGGCCCTGTCAGACAGTCAAAATTTCACGGATTTCTATACGATTGGTGAAGTGTTTCACGGACCGTGGAACCCGAAACGGTCCGTGAAGCCTTCCTTTTAGGGCAGTTCATTAGATTTTAAGTTAGTGTCATCTTGGTCTTTTCCCTATGTGTTTTGTGCCTAAGTTAAGTCGTTTTAATCTTTATTCTAAGCCTAAACCATGACATTTTACACCTAGTTCAGAGATTAGAAGGCATTAATCAGTTATTTTACATTCATTAACACTTAAAGTCTTTAGAGAAAGGCTCCAAGAGGAGAAGAAGCTGGGGTTTTCAAGCGTTTTTTGAATTTTGTTGATTTCACCAAAAATTTGTCCTTCCAAGTATGTAAGGCTATCATAGTGTTGGACTTGTTCATCCTGACACTATGCATCTACTTTCAAATCAGTAAAATAGTAATCTAGGGTTCTATCCTTAGATTTGAGTATTCTTGAGATGAATTGATATTGAGTTCTTGAGCTATAGATTCTTTTTGAAATTCTCTTTCTATTTATTCAATTGCTATATGTTACGCATTGATATTCGAGAGTTGATTTACTCATATCTATATTCCATCATGTACCTATTAATGGAGTATTCTTGAGATGAGTAGTATCGTTGAGTTTTTCTATATTGTTATTGAGATCCTTGAGTTGATTTGTTCATGTCTCTATTTCAACATGAGCCCTATTTTGAGTTATAAATTTTGAGAATCTTTTAAAGTCAACATTTGTGTTTTAAACTATGTTTTGAGAAAGTAAAGGGGAGTTTGAGAAAGAGTTTTAACCAAGATTTGAGCAAGAGTATAAGGAAACTAAGTATTTCCGAAATGTTTCATTTTACATGAAGAAATAGAGTATTATTTTGAGAAAAGTAAAAGAGTTTTCAGAAACATTGAGTACAGAGCAGTTATCTCTTAAAGAGGCCTTTTTGAGTAATTATCGTAACCCAAAGAAGGTTTTTTTTTTACATTGAGCAAAGAAAAACCTTTCTTTCTAAATAGCAATGAGTTCATAAATTTTTGAGACCATTTACCTCTTTTAAGAATATAGTTTGAGCAATTATGTCAAACCAGAGAAAGAGTATGTTTAATACATTTGAGAATGACTGTGTATATATATATATATATATATAAATATATTATTGGGAGTAGGAATTAGCCGATATGGGGATGAGTTTAGACAACTCAAAATCCTCATAAATCATGCCTTGCCAACATTAGTACAAGATCATACTTTTTAGATTAATCTTTATTGCTAAGTGGATCCGCTTAGTTTAGAGTTTCTATACCCCGGCACGTTATAGGACAGTTCTAGCACCGTGGGAGAGACGGTGTATCATCACGTAGCTCATAGTAATGATTGTTAGTTAAAAATCTCCCAAGAGAGTTAAAGTTTATTTTAATATATCGCTTATATATTGAGTTCAGAGATGAGTAAGTATTTTTTAAAACTTTAAATGATTTAACTTCTTTATTTCTTTACATTCAACTTGAGTATATTGTTATCTATTGTAGTCCTTTCATTCAGTTCTCTCGTCTTGGCTATATTGCATATTCATACATTCAAATGTACTGATATCATTTGACATGTATGTTTTTATGATGCAGATACATGTGTTCAGGGTTATCAACAGGCACTCCACTGATATTACTCTACACTCTAAACAGTTTGGTGAGCCTTGTTGTATTTTGGAGAACATCACATTTACTTTCAGTTTAGTTGTTTTGAGGTGTCGTGGGTCTTGTACCGACACCTATCTTAAACATTAGAGGTTTCATAGATAGAAAGAGTCGAGGAGTCTCTCAATACTTTATTTCCTTTAAAGATGTTTTGTAAACTATTATACTTATTGTAATCAATACTTTTAGACATCCGAGTTGAGTTTTATTTTGAAATCAAATTCTACTTTAAACTTATTGTTGCTTGAGTGAGTTTTCCGCTAAGTAGTCAGTCAGACCAAGGGTTTGCTTGGGGATCAAAAATAGTTCTCGAGTGCCGACCACATCTAGGGTGTAGGCTCGAGGCCTGACATAATTATCCAGGAACATGGACCCTTTTTAAAAAATAATAATTTATATAAATATGAAATTAGAAAAGATTTGGACTTATTTTAATTTGATATAGAGTATTTAATTAATCTAATTTTGTACTTTTTAGTTTGTGGTACTTTCTTTTGTATTTGTTGGTGTCAATTACAATACTCCTCTTTTAGTTATGGATCCAAGAGCTTTCCAACCATATCTGGAAATATACCTAACTCATCTTGAGCTAGAAGTTATAGCTGTTCAAAGTTGACCAAAACTCAACTTATTCTAACTTAACAAAATTTCCAGATTTTCATTCTTTCAAAAAAATACAATTTCCAATTATTGGCTTCTTCCTAGTTATTTCAAATTGCGAGATGTTACCCTTTGTGTCCAAGTGAAATACTTTGTGTCCAAGTAAACTTTGTGGCCAAGTAACTTTGTGGCCAAGTTACTTTGTGCCCAAGTTTTATAACCTATATATATAATTGTAATATGAAAGAACAAGAAGAAGTAAAAACATACAATAATAAAGGAAAGTTACTACTGCTATTACTTTGTGTCTTTCTATCTCTACTCTTCTTAATTTCAATTTATTATCTTCATTTTATAACACTTATAACTTAGTGCAAAAATTTATTCTTTTCACTTTCGTTAAGTTGTATAATTCAATTGAATTCCTTTTATTCTCAATTATGACAATTAGTAACTCTTTATACGGTTACTCGTGGCTCTTTATATGACCACCAAATCTTTTGTGCCTCGTTATGACAATACTAGAAACCCTTTGTACGGCTACTCATGACCCTTTATACGGCCACCATTCATGTTGTGTCTCATTACGGTGAAGTTAGTAACGCTTTGTATGGTTGCCATTTATTAAAATGAGAAAAGACATAAGTGACACATGAAGTTGTCTCAAATTTTCAAAAATGCAACTTAATTATGCGGACGTCCTATTACTCCAAAATATATAAAATATCTTTGTAATTAGATCATTTTCGCCCTATGTTTGTTTTCACGCAGGTGGTGCCTGTGAAGGTAGAATTTTGCTTCCAAATACCAATAAAAAAGCGTCATGTTTCAGTTCTTTTTCTCTATTAGTTAATTATTTTATCTTTAAATACACCAAAAATCACAAAATTTTGGGGAAGATAGTGTATTTAAAAATGAAGTAATTAATTAATAGAGAATAAAACTGAAACATGACGCTTTTTAATTGGTTTTTGGAAGAAAAATTATACTTTCACGTGTGTCATCTGCATGAATACAAACAGAAAGGGAGAAAATAGGTTAAACTGATCTATTTACAAAGGTATTTTATACTTTTGTGGGGTAATAGAACGCTCACACAGTTAAGGTGTTTTTTTTTAACATTGACTGAATCAAGTTATATCTGAAACATTAAGGTGGAGTTTGAATACGTTATACCAATGAACCAACTCTAATTTTGAGTTCCAAGAAGAATTAAAGAAAATTCATTCAAGTCATTCATAGGTTCTTCTATGTTTTGGGTCAGATTAAAATGACCATAACTTTCAGTACAAGATGAGTTAGGTGGCCCAATAGATATCCAATGAAAGATCTTCGAATTATCTTTCCAACGCCATCGAGTTTGCTAAATTTCAAGCTCGTATAAGGGAGATCCCCAGTTGAAGTCGGGCTATCCAAATAAGGAAAGTTATCCAAAAATAGTACGGGGTATTTGGATCTTTTCCTTACCCAATCAGATTTAATTCATTTTTAGTAAGGTTTTAAGGGTCGAATCCTATTATGTTTATTTTTATAATCCTAATATATGCCGAGGGTTTTAGTTTAGAGTTCAAGAAGAGAAAAGAGGAGAAAAGAGGAGAAAAGAGGAGAGGATCAAAGCGTTAGTCGAGTATCATGAGTTTTGTTGCGAATTTTTGCCATGGGTTTGATCCCTAAGAGGTATGTAAGCTTCCATAGTGTTGGGTTTGTTCTCCCACATGCTAATCATGTTATTTAAATGCAATTTTATTCCCAAAAGTTGAAGGAGAAAAGGTTGTAACCTAGCGCCGGTTGCTCTCTCTTCTCTTCTGCGAACTATGTCGCCTTGAAGAAAATCCATGATAGCCCCATCCTCTCCCTAACATATGGTTGTGGGAAAGACTAACACTAGTTCTAATCTAGAAGCAACTTTTGTCGCATGTCTAAATTCAGTCCAAACTGGACAAAACTTGAAAACAACAAAGCTGAAATCTATAGACATCATTCATTGAGAACCTACAATTACATTTACAGTGGAGGAGATAAATCAATACACTATGGAAGAAGGTCTACATCAAGCTCTAGTTTTCAAGTTTTCACAGGATCCAATCAATATGCAAGAGGTACGAAAGTTGTTGCCTATACAACTAGGAACCCAAGGTCGTTGCCTTGTCAGATGGCTTGCGTGTCGACATATTTTGGTGAGATTCGATAGATATGATGATTATGTATTAGCTATAGCTAAAACTGTTCAGTACCTTTTGTACAATGGTTTACAAAAGCAATTTAGCGTATTTCCATGGACAATTGGCTTCAATCCGAAAGAAGAGACATCAGGAGCTTTTGTTTGGATATCTTTTCCTAACTTGCCGCCAGAGCTTTTTGCAAAATAATCCTTACTGTCAATTGCTTCGACTGTTGGTAAGCCAATAGCGAACGTTCTTGACGAATCTTGGACTTTCTTCTCTTTTCTCCTATTTTCTCCTCTTCTCCAAGCCCTAGCGTAAAATTCACTTTTCTAAAACTGACTTTACCCCAATTAAACTCCTAAAACGAATTAGAATAATTAGGTAAGGAAAAGACTAAATTACCCTTCCAAAATCTGGATTAGACTTTCTTTAACCCAACAACCCAATTTCCAAAGGGCATAACTTACTCATACGAACTCAGAATCACTCAAACTCAGTGGCGTTGGAATAAAGCCACTCAAGATAAGTCGACACCTACCACGGCTAGAGTTAAAGTCGAAATTGATTTTCTAGCAAATTTGCCACATCGAATGAGAATTCAATATGTCGACCAGAAAGCAGGAAAAAGTGTGGAACAATTTCAGAAGTTTGTGTATGATAATCTGCCATTTTGTTGCAACTTTTGTAAGCACCAAGGCCACAACGAAAGTGAATGTCAACTATTATTGGAAAATAATGCAGCAAGAAACCAAGAAGAAGCATTGCAAGTAGGCTCTGAAATAGAAAAATATCAAGGTGATGCTCGAGAAATATTAGATGAAAAGAGGGCTGAAAATAAATCTCTTGTGGTTGATAAAAGTGGTGTCCATGATCAGGTAGTTGTGGCACGAGATTTGGAGTGCCAAAATAAAGAAAATTTTGGGCAACTCTTTGGCAAAGCAGTTGCGCACGAATCAGCTTCAGGGGATCAAAGTTTAAGCACTAGAAATACTTTGGTCCTAGAGTCGCAAGTTGATTTTGGGCAGCAATCAAATAGCAACACTGTTGAAAACAAAAGTGTTACTGGTGCGAGACTTGGCATTAAAAATACCACAGCAATAAGCATTAATAACGAAGGTGGAAAAACTAGTGTTTTGCAGATTGATTCTAAGAGTTTTGATGATATTCATTCATCAGGGAATAAAGTTGGAGCTATTGAAACATTGGAGAAAAAATTGAATGAAAATCAACTTTCTTTGACTACAAATCCTACTTTAGTTCACATTGATGATGAGGGCCAAAACAATCCAGCTACAATCGTGGCGTCGACAATAGATAATGGGCATCAACTAAATGGAACCAGAGGTGATGTAGTTCTTATTGGAAAATCAGGACATCCATTGGCAACTAACACAACCATTGATTTGGCATTAGATCCCTTGAATGCAAAGGTAGCGGCAGATGGACCGCAACATGATGCTCGGGGTGTTGAAACTATTGAATGCTTGGTTGAAAACATGATGCAATAGGTCGACAATGCCAATAAATTTTTTGAATGTGATGTTGAAACTAATTCAATTGCCTTGATGAATGCCAAGAGTACAGGTGGGGGAGTGGAACTGGTACATGAATCTAATTGGGTTGTGGTGACGAAGAAAAAATCTCCAAGTATTGGAATTGTTCCACAAGAGGTCATGTGTTTTAACACTTTTGATGCTCTTACGAATAATTTTGTGCATGAGATCAATTCATCTCAAGTTAACTCTACAAATGAATTAGCTATTTCTAAGGAAAAACAAGGTGCGACAAGTACTCTGAGATGGCTAGATATAGCAGATGAAGAGGAGGAGCAAGTCATTTCTTCTCCTATGCAAAAGAAATTGAGCCCAACAACTCCTGCTTTGGGCCTAGTAGTGCCAAGTTAGTAACTCCCCCGCAAGGTTTGTCACCATTAAAAAATGTTGCTACAATCTTAAGTGATCATTTGGTGAGTTCTAATATTGAAAAATTGGCTTCACTTGCACCAATTTACATTAACAAACAACTTCAAGTTGGTGGTAGTAGTACTTTGTCCCCAAATAAGTTTGCTAACCTAGATGATGAGGACATCTCTGAGGAGGGTAAGGAAGAGGA
Source organism: Solanum gracilifrons (assembly GCA_029582605.1). Taxonomy (NCBI): domain Eukaryota; kingdom Viridiplantae; phylum Streptophyta; class Magnoliopsida; order Solanales; family Solanaceae; genus Solanum; species Solanum gracilifrons. The sequence goes on from JAJOOH010033467.1 coordinate 7,995, forward strand.
AATGTTTGATTATTTTTTTGCAATTGCAGCTAGGAATGCAGATATTTCTCCTAGGCAACAACAAAACGAAGCATGAAAGAAAGCATAGTTAGGGTGGTAAAGTGAGTGAGGAATGTGTTTCAAGGCAACTACATATGCGACTCACAAACCAAAGTCATATCACTATCAACAACTTCAACACTATTCAATAAAGCCAAGAAGTGATGCACTATCAACTGTTATTGGACAAATTTGAAGAAGAAGACAAGAGAAACATATTTCAGGTTCCTTTAGAAGGCCAATCTAACTTGTTTAGTTCATACATTTGTAAAAGGAAGTTTGGGTTGATAACTCAACTTTCTCCTTGGAATTTATGATTTTTCATTACTTAAGAATCCTCACTTGTAATATCATCATAGTGTGTATTATAAAATTTGTGTTATCATAGAATATCCAATTCTCTCTAACTCGTATTTTCTTCATGGTTGTTAATTAGTAGAGGTTAGGTACCTCATTAGGATTGGTAAGGTAAGGTATAGCCTCCCTTACTTGTATATATTCCTATTGAGAATTTTTTAAGATTATTATTAATAAAAAGCCGCTAGACCAATATCTAATGGTTTAAAAAAAAAGTTGAAGGATTTAAGTTCTTGATAGGTGTTCTTGAAGTTCATTATAAATCTTGTTTTGTTGGAGTTTTAATGATTTCTTGAGATGAAAGTGAGTGTTTTGAGTGTTGTTTTGAGTAGATTAGTGTGTACTTAGGTTGGGTAATTGAATCTAAGGAAAAATTGAGAAAAGGAATCGATTAAAAGCGATTTAGGATCAGTAAATGAGAGACAAAATTTGTCTGTTTGTTCTGGGGGAAAGGTTGGGCGGCGCGCCCCAGTAGTGCACCCATATGCAGCCTCTGAAGCTTGGGGCTGGCGCCCCGTGCCCGGAATGCGCTAGGGTCGCCTACCCCTACTCCTTTTCTGTCGGTTGTCCCGTTTGAGCTCCTTTGAAGTGTATCTTCACCCCTTTTGATTCTAAACACTCTAAACTACTTCTAAACACCTAGAAATCATTCATAACATGAATCATAACCTTGAATTCATAATTGAACTTCAAGGTAGAGTTAACATTTAAGTTTTGAGAGTTCATTCGAACATTTCGAGAAAGTCCCTTTGAGTCTTTTTGAGGAGTCTTCTACAACTTCTAGTAACTTGTTTCAAGACTTGAGCAAGTGAGTATGAGAATGTGTTCATGAGTCTAATTTTTCATCATGAGATCCTTCATATCATGAACCATAGTTCTTGAATTCATAATTCACATTCAAGAGAGAGTTAAGAGTAGAGTTCGAGAAAGCCTTTGATTTGAATTGTGAATCCTTTGAGATCCATTATCGATTAAATTAAGTTTTGAGGAAGTAAGTATGAGAATGAGAAGAGTCGTTTAACGAGTTCCAAATTTTCATGTAGACCCTCGAGTCGAGTAGTTCATGCCCATAAATTCCGCGTGAACTTCATAAATTGAGCATCTTTGAGAGGAGTAGTAGCTTCAAGTTCTAAGTCTTGAGTATTGAGTTCCTAACCCTTTTGAGATTATTTTCCAAATCATTGTACTATTACATGTTACCCATGAAGTCTTTGAGTTGAGTAGTTCATGCCCATAATTCTGCATGAACCTTATAAGTCGAGTAGTCTTGAGATGAGAAGTATCTTTGAGTCCTCGAGTTGAGTAGTTCATGCTCATAATTCCGCATGAATCCTATGAGTGGAGATTTCTTAGAATTAGTAGTATCATTGAATTTCTTGAGTTCCGAGTATTGAGTTCTATCTATGGTTATTGAAAACCTTGAATTGAGTCATTCACGTCCATAATTCGGCATGAACCCTATTTTAAGAAGTATTTTTACAAATTATTTTTAAGACTTGAGAATTGAGTTGAGTAGGAGTAAAAGTGAAGTTCTTTTCTTGAAAAGATTATATGGGAACTAAGTAGTCCCAAGAGTAAATGTTTGCACATTTTAAAGAGGAGGAAACAGAGCTTTCCAAAAGATTTTTGAGCAGTTTGAGTAACATCTCTTTATAGAGAGATTTTGAGTAATAACACTACAAGAAAAGTGTGGATTACTTGGGGATTTTCCTAGGGATTGTATACCAAAAATTGCAGGAAACTTAGTTTCCTGCGGATTTTCCTACCAAAAGTAATCCAATGGTAAAACCTTCCTAGATGATTATTTCCTGCGAATTTCAAAATCCGCAAGTAATTTACCTAGGGATTTATATTTCGCATGTAAATTACTTGCGGATTTTCTTGAAAAAAATACTAAGAATATCCTAATTTTTTTTGTAAAAAGTAACAAAATAGGAATTTTCTTACAATTTTTTTCACAAATATAGCCGCATGAAAATATTTTAATAATTTTTTAAGAAATTTCTTTTAAGAAATATTAATTATTATCTCATAATTAATTATTTAGTTTATATAACCTCATACACATATATACCTCTTCTTGGTTAGAGACCCGTATTTATCCACTCATTACACATACACTCCTCTTCTTTATTACCTATATTAAAGATCATTGTCTACCCATATTAAATGGTTAACCCTTAATCCCAATCCCAATTACCTATATTAAATACCATAATTGCTCCACTCTCCCATTATTCTAACTCTTAGCATTATATATGCTAATATCTTAGGGTCTTCCATCGATCTGGTACAAGAAGTACCAAAGATATTATATTACTTTTTGGTGTTCTTCTCCGATTTGATTAATTTTTAAAGCTAAATTAAATTAAATTAATTAAATATTAAAAAAATAATTTTAATATTCATAAATTACATAAAAAGAACTATAAAGTTATCTCATATTAATATGGAAACGAATTATATCTTAAAACATTTGCTAAAGTTCATGTGATTTAACTCTTAAAAATGAAACATGAAAATTATTTATATATTTAAAATAAATCATTGCCACACAACATATCATGAAAATTTTATGCTTATACTTTCGATGAGATAATATCATAACTAATTATATTAAATATAGAAAAAATTTAAATTATACGTACAAAGTTCTTATAAATAAATAATTGAAAATATAAATTTATTTATAAGTTTAATGTGCAAGGAAGTTATAATCAACAATTAATAGTATATCT